>PISX010005644.1:0-105601 GCA_004024625.1 Mellivora capensis | reverse complement strand
TAGAGTGGGCCTGCAGCTTTAGGAACCCAAAGCTTGTCCTTCCAAAATTGCCGGCTTCGCCTGCCCCCCCACCCCGCACCGCCCCCGGCGCTATTTGGTGACAACAGGACAGAACGGGTTGGGGACCCACCGCTCATGCCCCCGACGGCAGGGGCTGGTCTGGGCCCAGCGCTTCCTGGGGGCGTGGAAGGGACCTGACTGAGAAGTCCAAGCAGCTGGCGTGGACTTCTCCGAGGCCCACCCTCCAGGACCAGCGGTGCATAATCCCCTAATTATGGGGCAAGAAGGAGGCACGAGGAGCTGGTGCAAGGCTGAGCTCAGCTCCTTCTCCGGCCTAACGGCAGGTCCCTCTTGGGGGGGTGGGGCGCAGGTCCAGCTTCTCTGGCCGCCTGGACAGAGCAGCTCAGTGTCCGGCCCAGGCCCCCGTCACCGCCCGTCCCCTCCCTCTGCCTCAGCCGCGTGCAGGCTGAGCTTGTCCTTCTCTCTGTCTTCCGAGCGTCCCACAGCGCACAGATAGCACAGGGCAGGCTCCTCCTTGCTCGTAACAGCACAGCGGTCGACAGCCAGATCCTGGAGGAGCGGGCCTGGCTATTTGCTGGCAGGGTGACCCTGGAGAGGTGACCCACGCTCCCCGGAGAGAGTTCCCTCATCTGCAACACGGGGATTGCAGATCCTCCCTCTTGGTGTGGCTGAGTGGATGTAGATGTGTGGAGATCTATAAGACGCAGACAGGAGACATCTCATACATGCCACATGTGTTCCATTTTCTCACCTGGCCTCAGGTTATGGGCACCTAGGTCTTGGGGAAGGGGCTCTCGGGGGAGTACTTCCCGTTGGGACTGTGTGCCCACTGCTTGAACCCCTCCCCTGGCTTCCGGCTGGTCCCCTCTGAGCCTGGTGCCCTGCCGTGCTCCCCGGAGCGTGAGAGAACGCAGACGGGGGCCTTGCTGCCCAGACAGTGTGGAGGTAGGGGGAGAACAGGGTGGGAGGTGCGTGTTCAGTTGGGGTACACACAGGGGCTGTAGGGCAGGCCCCCAAAATCTGGGAAAGTCAGTCCTGAAGGACAAGTAGGGATGCTCTGGCTGGGCCAGAATGGGGAAGGCTGGCCAGGCAGAAGGGTCTGGAACTGTTCTGGGGTCAGGGGCATTATTTCGGTCTGCTGTCCACAGGAAGAATGGTAATGAACCTGTCCCCCCAGTAGGTCCTCTAATTACCCCTGTTTAGGGATGCAGACCCTGAGGTCACACAGCTCATGAGTGGGGGTTCTGGGATTGGAGCTCAGATACTCTGTTCCAGAATTCATACCCTCTTCCAGGGGTCGCGTGGGGGTCTCTTCAACAAGGCCGTCTTTGCTCTCTGCGCAGTGTGGCTTGAACTTCCTGGGAGAAGGGCCCAGCCCTCTGGGCTCCGCCCGGCCACCCACACACGCCCATGCGGGCCTGCACTCCTGCCTCCTCGCCCTGAGCTGGGATGCCCCGTCCCTTGAGTCCCAGCCCTGCCTGGTCCCTGCCAGCCCCAGAGCAAGCCCTCGAGGAGTGGGGCCTTATCCGGGGCCTTGGCATCCCCAGCCCTCGGAGGGGCCTGATGTCCCGGTAGTGGGGCGTCGCTGACTCCCTGCGGTCCCACCGGGACCTCCCGGTGTGGTCCAGGTGGGAGCCGGAGGCGGGATGGAGGTTTGCCTGTGCTCTGCCCTCCTCGGGAGCTCCCCCGATGCCCCTGTGTTTTGCAGTCCGTGGTGGTGCCCCGGTGCCGGGGGACAGCCGAGGCGCTTCAGATCACGGTGGGCCACGTCCTGGGAGATGCCGGCAGCCCTTACCTCACTGGACTTGTAAGGGGGCGTTCCCAGTGGGGGCGGGGGCGGGCGCTGCAGGCCGGCGGGCAGGCAGGCAGACACAGCCTGTCTCTGCAGATCTCCGGCACCCTGAGGGCCGCGCGGCCCGACTCCTACCTGCAGTCCTTCCTCAGCCTCCAGCACAGCTTCCTGGGCTGCGCCTTCGTCATAGCCCTGGGGGGCGGCTGCTTCCTGCTGACCGCGCTGCGGCTGGAGACGGACCAGGCCCTGGCCCGGCAGCCTGGCCCAGGTATCCCCAGCCCTCACCCCCCTGCCAGGCTCGGGGCTGCGCCTCACGGGAGCAAGCAGCTCAGGCCGCCCCGAGCAATCTCACTTGTTAATTTGTCCGTTCATTCAAAAGTGCCATTAACTCCCCTGCCCCCCAGCTATGTGCCAGATGGGGGGGGGGTGAACACCCAGGGTGCTCTAGGGCAGAGAGACAGACGAGAAACAGGAAGAGCAGAAGACAGGGTACGTTCAGGGTGATCAGTGCTACGTACAGAGAGGCGTAAAGTGGACCAGGGCGGGAGGGGGAACCTGTGGGGCGGCTTCCAGCTCTTGAGAGATTGTCCTGAAGGTCCTTGATGCCCAGGTGACCTGGGAGCAGAGGCCTGGAGGGGTGAGGCTGTGAGCCGTGCAGCTCTCGGGGGGAAGGGGCTCCTGGCAGACACACAGCCCGTGCAAAGGCCCCGAGGTGAGCCTGTGGCTGACGAGTCTGAGGCCTGGCAGGGAGGCCAGTGTGGCTGGAGCGGGAGCGAGGGGGACCGTGGTAGGGATGAGGCCAGAGCCAGCAGCTGGGGCCTTGTAGGGACCATGGCCTTTACTTTGAGAGGGAGCCCCTGTGTCATTTCCTGTAGACAGGCCCCGAGGTGTCGTATTT
The DNA here is from genome assembly GCA_004024625.1 of Mellivora capensis. Lineage (NCBI taxonomy): Eukaryota > Metazoa > Chordata > Mammalia > Carnivora > Mustelidae > Mellivora > Mellivora capensis. Next base: position 102,890 of record PISX010005644.1, on the reverse strand, counting down.
ATAGTGCGAAAGCGCGACTGTGGTTGCTGTGTGCAGAACAGACCGGGGAGGTCAGCGTGGAAACAAGGGTCGCTGCAGGACACTCCGTGTCAGGGGAAGCAGCGGGGCTGGGACCTTGGGGGTGGCCTTGAAGGTGAGGAGAAGGAGTCGCATCTGGAGCGCGTCCTGAAAGCAGAATCGAGGGGTTTCCTGGCCTGGTCCCAAGGCACCTTCTGCCTCCTCTTCCCTCCCACAGGGACTCCCGACAGCAAGGACACCGAAAGCCAAGCCCTGCTTTCCGGCACAGGTTCCGTCGCCAAGGACCTCTGAGGCCCCTGCGCCCCGGCGAGGAGGTCCCACTCCCCCTGCTGCACCCCTCCCTCCAGCCCCGCAGCCTCAGTGCCCCAGTGCCCCTGTGCCCGTCTGGCTCAGGCTCCAGGACCCCGGCTGAGCTGCACCTGCTGCAGCTTCACACCCACCGGGGCGCTGGCCGAGCCTGTGGGCCGTGGATTGAGCTGTCCACGCCCTCTGCGGGAGGCCTGGGCCGCTCCAGCCTGGGGCCCTGCGCCTGGTTCTCTGGGCCCTGATGCAAGCGTGGCCGGCACAAAGCCCACGGATTTCTGAACAACTGAGTTATTCAGAGCCTCCAGGTGTCTCTGCTGGGAGTGGGGGCAGGAGAGGAAGAGGAGGGCTGCTCCCCAGCCAGGACCACTCCCTCTGCGGGTCAGGAGGGCACAGGGCACCCCTTTGCCTGGGTCACCCTCTGAACAGAAAGGGGGGGCCACCCGGGAGTCTCGGAAGGGGGTTTCCGCTCTGGTGCTGCTGTGACTTCAAGCCCCCAGGGGAGGCACGTTGGACCCCGCACGGACTCAGCTGCCCTGGGACCAGGCGGGAGTGGGGGGGAGGTGCTCGCAGCATGCCCCCGCCCCAGCTCCTGCTCCGTCCCCGGGGCACAGCGTGTGGGCCCGGCTGGCTCTGCGGGACTTGCACTTGCCCCTGGGTTCGGAGAAGCTGGGCACGGCAGGAGCCCAGCAGCTTCCAGGCGGGCAGCAGTGGGGAGGCGTGTTCTTCCTGCCCCAGGAGCAGGAGCGTCTCTCCCCTTCCCCTGGGGCCTGGCCAGCGGAGGCCTGCCTCCCTGCCCCTACTGCTGGAGGGCGAGCTCTGGGCACTGGACCCTCCAGCTCAGGCCCCATCCTCAGCCCTAACCCTCAGGAGTGGCTACCCCGAGGCTGACCAGCCCCTCACCCACAGTTTCACCCTTGGAGCTCACAAAATGGGCTGCCCCTGAACTTGGGAGGAACAGCCTGAACCCAGTCACACTGTACGCAGGGGTTCCCACATCTCCAAGCAGTTTTCTCCTTCCCCCAACTCGTTTCTGTGTACCCGGAGACAGGGTCAGAGTCCGCCCGGGAAGGGCTCAGTCCCACAAGGCTGCTGCCCCAGCCCCGCCCACTGGACGGGCCAAGCACGGGGGCCGTTGTCCCTGTACCCCTGAGTGGCCAGGGGCAAAAACCCAAGGCCCCTGAGTACCCCCCTTAGGTTCTGTTAATCGGCTAGAGCGGCTCACGGGGCCCAGGAAACCCGTTTCCTCGCCAGATCACCGGTTTATACTAAAAGGCGCCACTCAGGAGCTGCCAGCGGAAGTGAGGGCCAGGACGCGCCGCGGGGCAGGGGCAGAGCCGCCGCGTCCCCTCCAGGACCCCGCCCACCCGCATCCCCACATGCCCACCCTGTTGCTGTTGGCTCTCGTGGACGCTTCATTACTCAGACACCATTGATTGACCCATTGGCTTTTGGTGATTGATTTGATCTCCAGCCCATCCGCCGTCTGTCGCCAGAGGTCAGGGGGTGGGACCGGGAGTTCTCCCGGCCACCAGTCTCCCTTACGTGGGGCCCGAATGCCCCCTCATCCACAAACAAAAGGCACCCTTAGGTCTCTTAGCATTTAGGAAATTCCAAGGGTTTTAGGAGCTCTGGGCGGAAACAGATGAAGACCAAACGTGTGAGACCCGTAGTCATACTCGGTTTCTGCTGAGAAGGAGACGCCCAGTCTGGGAGGCGGGCAGGATGCCAAGGACCCACTGGGCAGCACCGGCTGTGACCTGGGACACTTCCTGTGCCTCACACTCCCAGCTGTGTGTTAGGAGGGGTGTTGAGTGTGGCTTTTCCAGTCCCCATTGTGTGATTCTTACAGGCTGGGCCCAGGCCCACGGAAGCCCTGCTCCAAGGTCAGACCCTTCCACCCCACACCCCTGGAAAGGACCCCTGAGAGGCCCCCAAGAGTCAGAATGATCACCTCCCCCACCCCAGCGTCCAGCGGCTGGGGAGGACGATCAGAAAAAGGTGGTGGGCAGAGACTCTGAACCGACCCTGCCCCTGGACCTCACAGCCCAACACAGGCAGGGAAACGCCAAGCCAGGTGAGGCACACCACCCCTGCGGGCAGAGGAAGGGGTTCAGTCCCCCGAGAGCCTCTGTGCGGGTTGGGGGGGAGCTGGCAAACAGCAGAAGGTGTGGGGGAAGGGCACTCCCCCCGGAGAGGGTGGGCCCGGCACAGGTGCGGGGCGGGGAGGGCAGAAGGCTTCTGTGGTTCTGTGGGGCTGTGTGTGCTTTGGGGGCAGGAGAGACTGGCTGCGGGGCTCCTCTGACTCAGTGCATCCCGGGGTTTGGGTCACTGGGCTGGGCAGGGTGCGGCTGGCTGGGACTAAGCTGGACAGAATGCCCAGCTTGGAGTTTAGGGTGTTCTCATCTCAAGTTTGGGGGCAGGGCGGGGGCCTGGTCTGGCAGCCTCCGGGAGCTGAGAGGCCGGGCCTGCCCCGCCAGCTGTCCTGGCCAGCTGCCCACACGCCCACCACTCCTGTCTCGCCGGGCAGTCACTCAGGCCTGGCCGCCCCGGGGCCGCAGGTGCCCAGCCGCTCGGGCCGAATGGAGGAGTGGTCAACCCATCACACCTGTCTGGCCTAAAGGACAATTCTGAGTAATCCCGGAGGCCGGGAGACTCCTGATAGCCTCATTTGTGGGGCGTGTACGGTCAGCAGGCCCAGGCCCTCAAGCCTGACCCACTCCCTCCTCGAGTTCACGGCTCGTGCCAGATAACACGTGCTTTCCGGCTCCCAGGTGTCACCACGGCACGCGGGTGTGTGAGTGTGCTCTTCTCTGTGTCTGCGGACCAGCAGGAGAGGGTCGGCGGGAGGTCCCCTCCTCTTCCACACTGACCTCAGGCCTGGAGGGTGGGGCACGGGCCTTGAGATGGTCACACTAACCCTCGAGAGGGTATCCCTGCAACGCCGGACACGGGTGTGTCTGTCCCATCCCCTGGAGTGCCCGCCTTTCCTCCCCGTCTGAGTGGGGATGTGGACAGCTGGGTTGAATGCGGCCTCTCGACACAGAGCTGGCGGGCGGGAGGCTGCTGGGGGGGGCCGCTGGCGCCAAGCTTTCCCCATAACACAGGAAAATGTGCCCCCTCTGTGCGACTCTGTCCGCTGGGGCTGGAGGGCTGTGTGCAGAAGGAACCGGGTGGCCACGCCGGGCAAGGAGGGATTTGCTGGAGGCATATTTAGAGCTCAGAGAATTAAGGGGCACAGTCCAGATTCAGGAGGCCGGGTTCAGTGTACACCCTCTGTTAAAGGCTCTGAAAAGTCCAGCCCCTCGGTCAGGAAACCTGGTGTGGTCCGGGCATCATGCACAAACATGGAAGGCCTTTAGCCACCCCTGAGATCAGGGGAGTCCTCTTACTGGGGACTTTCCCCAAAGTGCCAGACGAGCTTCCCCATTTTCTTGCCACCCTACTCAAGATTTAAAGCCTGGGGCAAGAGAGTCCAGTGGCACCCCTGGGCATTCCTTGATTTTTAGCTCCGTTAAGCCCAGGAAACCAGGGTGCTGCCAGGAAGGGGGGAGAGACTCTGAATATCAAAACAAAACAGCAGCGAAAGGAAACAAACACAAGCAGAGATGGTGTCCATTATAACCATCTTGGGCAGGCCACGGGCCCCCTCTCAGATGCAGCCTCTTGGTGGGCCCGGGACCGGGACGAAGCTAGGCTCAAGGTCCTTCGAGGGATCCTTTGTTTCTGGTAGTCGGAGTCCCCGATCAGAGAAGACTGAAGCTTCAATCATTAGGAAAGCATTAAAAATGTTCAAATGACAGAACAGGGACTTCTGTGTTGGTGGGGACTCAGCCATCTGTTCCGAGCAGGAGAGAGAGGCAGGGACAGAGCATTCTGAGCAGAACTCGCGAGGCAGGCCCAGGCTGGGGGATGGAGCAGCCTGGACGAGTCCCCTGCACGGCAACGGCGGGAGCTGAGAGGGGCTGCCATCTCCCTGGGGCTGGGTGCTGACCTGTGGGAAAGGTAATCAGAGGGTGGAGGCAAACAGCACATGCACGCTGATGGAGGGTGGAGTCAGTCAGGGAGAAAATGCCTCTTCCAGAGGGGCCAGGAGAGGAATCTGGGTGGTGTCTGAGTCACTCAGAGCAACAGTGACTCGATGCACATCAACACACCCTTCCTGCGCACCTGCTGAATGTCATTTACTCATTCAATCAACAAACCTGCTCCGAGCACCTCCTCTGCACTGGGCTGTGGGGAGGAATCAGATGGGGTATGGGCCCCTGAGGCTCACGGTTGGGGGGGTGGGGTGAGGTGTGCTGGGGGTGGGGAGTAGGCTTTTGTACAAACATCATCAACACAACGAGTTTGGTGGGAAGGAAGCATACACAGGTTACTCAAGTAGCCCAGAGGAGGACATTTTCCAGGTGGGTCAAGGAGGGCTTCCTGGAGGAAGTCCTGATCTGTGCTGGGTTTTTGACGGAAAGGGAGAAGAGCGAGCTGGGTAGACCCCGGAGGCAGACCCCGACTAAGGGCAGGGGGAGGGGGCTCCCAGGTGATGCTCTCCGTGGTCCTGAATGGCATTGCGTTGAGGGGAGACCAGAGACTATGTGCACGCACCCCAAGTCCTGTAAGCGTCCAGGCTCTGGAAAGTGAGATATCCGTGAGTTCAGGGGTAAGTTTGAGAGCCGGCCAGGAGGATCTGAGGCTGGAGATCGGCATGGGTCATGAAGGGTTCTGATGGGTCTTGGAGACTGTGTTAAGGAACTTGGATGTTTTTACCCTATAGGCAGTAGGGAGCCGTGGAAAGGTGGTATGCAAGGTAGTGATGAGGTCCTGTGTGTGACTTAGAAAGTTATTGGCAAAAAGTAAGGAGGAAAGACTGGAGGGGGGTGTTGGGGCAGATGGTGTTGGGTTGCAAAAAGGTAAGATGTTGAGTTGGGTCAGTGAGCAACGGGACACTGGGGTTTGGAAGACAAAAAGTGGACAGGCCCCAGACGTGGTTGTCGAGGTGGAAGGAGTCCCCCGTGGTGCCAGGTGCCTTGTGCAGTGACAACGAGGAGGACGGTGCTATTTGGCAAGAGATAAGTGATACCAGGATGGAGCATGGCTTAAGGGAGTGATGGTGAGTTCAGTTCTGATTGTGCTGAGTTCAGGAAGCTGTAGGAGATCTGGGTGGGGGGGGCGTGCAGATGAGGCCACATCTAGAGATGGAGGTCGGGGTGTCCAGGGCACGTGGGTGATTGCTGAGAGCCTGCCGAGGGCGAGGGTGCCCCCTTGAGAAGGGAAGAGACAGGCCTGAGCCCTGGGGGTGGGCAGAGGGGACCGAGCTCCCCGTTATCGCCTTGGGGAAGCTGGTGTTTCCGAGGATGCTCTCCAAAGCTCAAGACACCATACCGGACGCTCTGTGGGTCATGGGGACACGGCAGCCTACACCTCCCCCTGGGAGACTCACAGTGTACACCCTCCGTTAAAGGCTCTGAAAAGTCCAGTTCCTCGGTCAGGAAACCTGGTGGGGCCCAGGCATCATGCACAAACATGGAAGGCCTTTAGCCACCCCTGAGATCAGGGGAAGGGCCTGGTGGGGCTCAGAGCAGCATCGTGGGGCAGCAGAGGACGCACTGCACCAGGGGCAGGCACACCTGGGTTCAGTGCAAGTCCCTTTGCTCACCAGGCGTGTGACCTTGGACACATCCCTTCTCTTCCCCGGGCCTCGGTCTCTTCACTGGCACTGGAGGTAAGGGCCCTGCAAGTCGTCTGGCTGATGGTCCCTTGATACTGCCGGAGGCTCTCAGGAGACTGCAGTTACTTGCCCAGGGCCACACAGCCAGTCTTGTCCTCCCTGTCACCCTGCCCTCGGCAACCCAGGATCCCCCCCAGATACTTGCTCTAGAGAGTGTCTTGGAGTTAAAACCTCAGGAAACCCCACACAGTAAGAAGAGCTGCTCAGAGGAGCCCTAAATTTGAAAGGCTCGAAACTCTGACCTCTTCCCCTGCTCTGGGCCTACTGGGGGCTGGAAAGGAAGTGCTCCCCTTTCTGGTCAAGAGCTTAAACCATCTCCCCGGGCAGGCTATGGCTGGAAGGAGGACTTTTGGTGAGAGGGAAGGGGGCTTGGGGTTGGGCTTTGAGCTGTGGTTGTGTCTCTTTCACAGCTGGGTGCAGCCCCACAGCCGGATGCTGTCCCCTCGATGGCACCACCCCACAGTTAGGAGGGGACATTGCCAGGACCCAGGCCCAGCCCCGCGGAGCTCCTAGGTCTGCGCTGGCCTGTTGAGCCCCTGTTGTCCCAGAGCACCCAGCAGAATTTCCCTTATCCGGCTTCAAGCTGGAAAGAGGCAGCAAGGAACTGTCAGAATGGAATCTGTTTCCTGGCCCTCCCGTGATAGTCATCTACACCCAACACACCGAAGCATATTTTTAGTCACTTTGCAGGATTTAGAACACACCTCAAAGGCGCCGAGAACCACCACCAGCCTGGGATTAACTCTGTTCTCAGCAGGAAGAGGGTACCTCGTGCTGCCTCACCTCTTAGGTATGCTGTGACTCACCGTGGCCAGCACTTTCGTGGGACCCACACCTGCCTATGGACATGGGGTCCAGAACAGACCTCAGTGGGGACGGATCTCCCAACCCAGGAGGGTGGTATCAGAGCACCGGGTCAGCACCGGCCGGGCCACCAGCTAGCTGGATGTCCATGATGGGGTCTTTTCTGGACGCAGGGACCCGTCTGTGAAACATGGGGTACTTCTGGGTTTCCAGGCTCTGTGTGGTGCTGACATTCTGCCGTCAGCACTTGGCATGGGATTTTAACTTCAGCCAAAGCCTCAAACAGATGGAGGGGCTGGGTCTGGGGTTGGGACAGAGAACCACAGCTCCTCGAGAGATGGGCTGTGGCCCCGAACACGGAAGTGACTCGACCACTCTCCCCGGGAGCAGAACTCGGCCTCCTCCACAGCGGGCGGCGACCGCTCAGACTTGCAGACTGAGCCCTGTCCTCCTCTCTACCCGCGGGAGAGACGGACACCCGGAGAGAACTGCGGGCCTGCCCGGGGTCTTCCTTCCGGGGTTCGTCCCTTCCCTGCGCAGCTGGGAGTCCGCAGCTTGGGGAGGCCCCGTGGGACCCCGGCTCCCCTTGCCAGGGGCTGCCTCTCGGGGGCGGGGGGCTCGGGGAGGGTCCCGGCGCGCACGCGGGAGTGGGACCAGGCAGGGGTCAGGAGCTGGAGCGCGGTTTCCCCGCGGCGGTGGGCAAACAGCGGTCTGCGCCCGGCCAGGCCCGGGCCCACCCTGCGCCGGGCACGCGGCCGGGCTCTCCCCAGGCCGACTCCATCCGGGCGGGGGGCCGCGCGGCCGCAGGCGCCCCGCCCACCGCCCGAGACCCTCTCGCCGCTCCCCGGACGCCGCGCGCGGGAGTGGGCGAGCCCCGGCCCGCCCCGGCCCGGCGGCCGCGCGGCGCACTGCGCCCCCGTCGGCGGCCCCGGGCAGCACGTGCGGGGCGGGGCCGGGCCGAGCCGCGCGCCGATTGGGCGCCGCGCGGGGGGCGGGGCCGGGCCGCAGCTGTCAGCGCTCCGGCGGCGGCGGCGGCGCATCGGGGGCCGCGGGCCGCGCGCAGCCGGGCCGGAGCGCAGGAGCCGACGGGCCGGCCGGGATGGTGCAGCGGCGGCTCCGCGGCGCACGCACGCCCTGAGGGGGCCCGGGCTGGGCCCCGCGCCCCCCGCGCCCCCCGCCGCCGCGGCCGGCATGATGTGCCTGGAATGCGCCTCGGCGGCGGCGGGCGGCGCGGAGGAGGAGGAGGCGGACGCGGAGCGGCGGCGCCGGCGCCGGGGGGCGCCGCGAGGGGCTGGAGGTGGCGGCTGCTGCGGGGCGCGGGGCGTGGGCGCCGCTGGAGTCGCGGCCGCCGCCGACGAGGTGCAGACGCTGTCGGGCAGCGTGAGGCGCGCCCCGTCCGGACCCCCCGGCGCCCCCGGCGCCCCCGGCTGCGCAGCCGCTGCCAAGGGCCCTGGCGTTCAGCAGCCCAAGCCAGCCAGCCTGGGCCGCGGACGGGGGGCAGCGGCCGCCATCCTCAGCCTGGGCAACGTGCTCAACTACCTGGACAGGTACACCGTAGCAGGTGAGCGGGTGCCCCCCCGGCCCGAGAACCAGGACCGCCGCCCGGAGGCTCCCCGGGTCCCCGTATTCCAGCCTTACGTGGGGTTTCTGAGGGCTCAGTGCTCTGGCACAACTGGGGCGATCACAGGTCCAGTCCGCGGACCGACTCCTCGCTCCCCCCGCCCCGCCCCGCCCCGCCGACCCAGGGGCCAAAGGAGTCCCCATCCCCGGAGTAGCCCGCGCGTCCTCGCCAGCCCTTGACGTCCCATCCGTTGTCCTCTTCTCGAGTCTCCTCTGCGTGTTTCTGTGTTCTCGCCTCCGCGCCCCCTCCCGCCCCAGCCTCAGGTTCCCCGGCCTCTCTGCCCCTTCCCCCGGCCCAGGCGGCCTGTCCGGCCCAGCGGGTCAGCTCCTTGCTTCCTCCGCCGCCTCCACTCCCCTGCGTGCGAGCCGCGAGTGCGCGCGCCCCTTGCGGGTGTGCGCCAGGGGGGACCGCGTGTGTGCGCGCGGCGCGGATCTGTGTGTGAGCGCGTGGCTGACAAAGGCTCGGGGCTGCGGGGAGCGGAGGGAGGGGCGGGGCGGGGCCGCGGCGCCTGGGGACCCAGGATGCGGTTTGCAGCTGGCCCTGGCTACAGGCCTGAAGACGCCTCCCCCTGCTCTGTGGCGCTTGGGGCCTGGGGTAGGGCACAGGCCGCTGGGGCTGGAGAGGGGGCTGCCGTGTCCCGTGGGAGCGTCTCTGGGAGCCGGCCTTGGGGATGGGGTGGGGGTCGATAACCCTGCTAGTTTCTAGTCCCAGGTTTGCCCCTCAGGGGCTTGGCGTGTGACCTTGGGCCAGTCTCAGTGTTTAGGTCTGTTTCCTGTTGGTGAGGTGATTGATCCCTGGGCCCTGGGGGGATGGACGGGCTTCTGGGGTTCTGGCTGCTCACTCCCCCTCCCCCGGTTCTCAGGGCTCTGCAAGTGGGGCCCTTCCGTGGACTGAGCTGCCTCTACTTGAGAACGGTCTAACCTTGAGAGAAAAGCACTCTGGCCAGCCGGCCCGGGAGCTCCCCACCGGAGAAGAGCGGTGACTACACATGGCACCTGGGCCCAGAACCAGCCCAAGCACAGCCTAGCAAAATCTGGAACAACCAAAAGAAAAAAAGAGAGAGACATAGGAGGAGGAATTTTGGACAGACTGTAAAGAGAACTTTGTAGGTTGGGGGAGAGGAGAGAGGAGAGTCCTGGTGTAAACCGTGTGGCCCTGGGTCCCCTTCCCTTCTCCTGGTCTCAGTCTCCTCTGTTGAGTGGGGTTTTGTGTCAAGTTGAAGGGAAGAGCTCTGATGGGAGATTCTCCCCCACCCCCGGGCGCTCCGTTCTCTCCCATTCCAGGGAGCTGGAAGCACCCGTGGCACCGGATCCTGAGCTGGGCCATGCCCGGGAGGCTCTTTGGTCTGCTCAGCAAGAATACTCCGGACACGCTTCCTGGGACCTGGGAGCTTAGGTGTCCCCATAAAGTGGGGGAGAAGTCAGAGAACGCTGGGGACTTCTGAATATAGATGAGACTGAAGCCCCCGTGCCCCCCCATGTCCGAGATGGCCCGGGAGGTCAGATGAGGCTGGCTCTCGGCCCCCCAGTAAGCCTCAGCCGGGGGGTGGGGGGGGAGACTTCCCAGTTCCCGCTGGACACTGAATGGAGCTGCTTCTGGCATTGTGACACTTTACAGCTTGTTTTTTTTCCGGCCCCAGACCACCCCTCCCTGGTGTTCTCAGGGACACTGACTCTGCCAGGGACCGAGGGGAGGGGGTGGGATCAGGGAGCTGTGGAGCTTATCTGCCCAGCCCTCCTCGGGTCCCAGAGTCAGCATGGGAGCACGAGATAGGAAATTTCGAGTGAATGGGTAAGGGGGGGATGGAGAATGGCAGCTGAGAGGGGCGTGGGGCCGTGGGGAGGAAGGCCCGGAAAACCCTGTGCAAACAGCAGGTCTGGGCTGCCTGTCCCTCCCTGTCCCGGCCGGCCCCTCCCCCAACACCCAACAACATACACAGATTTCCTCTCCGGATAAGCCTGGCTCCCTCTCCCTCTCTTTATGGCAGACTCCCCCCATGCCCCTGCCCGGAGTTCAGTTTGAACGAAGATTCCTGTCTCTATGACAACTGGCACGGTGTGATGTGTTCGGTGGGGGAGGGCAGGAAAGGGCTCATCGTAGGCCTGAGTCCACCTGTTGCTGCCCCAGCTGGGACACGGGAGGGGAGGCAAGCCCTGAATGGCTCGGTGGTCTTTGACATTCGGCCCACCTGGCCCCAAGAACGTCCCCCACGTGGCCCTGGCCTCCTCGTCAAAGAACGGAGGGTTTCCGTCTCTCTGTTTAAAGCTGTCTTGCGACTTTCTGTCTTTAAGGGAGGGGCCAGCTCTGTCCAGAAGAAATATCACGCAAGCCACATACATGATTTAAATATTCCTAGGAGCCACACCAGAAAAGTAAGAAGAAATAAGTGAATTAATGTATTTTATTCAACCCGGTCTATCTAAAAGTGTCACCATGTCATGTAGATAAAAGCTATTCATGGGACAGCTCGCTCTTTTTCTCATACTGACTTTTGGAACCTGGTGTGTGACCTGCAGTTGCAGTGCACGTCGGGTGGGTCCGGCCACGTTTCAGGGGCCACGGCGGCGGGGCCACGGCGGCGGGCGGCACGGACCCCGTCTTCGATGCCAGAGTTGGACTCAGGCTCTTCGGCTTCCTAGCTGGGTGACCTTGGGGGGTGTCCCCTGAGCCTTCGGGTTGCCTCGTCCTCCTCTCCACCTCCTGGGTTGGGGGAGTCCAGGAGGATGTTCTTAAGCACCTGGGCCAAGCAGACCCCCAGGAGAGCTGCACCCTGTCAGGGCTGTCCCCGCCGGGCCTCTGCACCCACCGGGCCGGCCCTGCGCCCTGCCCATGTTTGTGTGGCGCAGTCCTTTCCAGGTCCCTTTGAGAACTCCTCCCTTCTTCAGCAGGCCGGTCTCCATCCTGGGAACTGCGGCAGCATCTGGCTCTGTCCCCGCATTCCCAGCTAATTATGGCCTCTCCTCCTCCCCATGAGAACCCCCTGAGGGCAGCAGGCCTCAGAAGCAGGTGAGGAGGGCCCAGCCCTGGCCCTGGCCTTTCTTTTGGGGTGGCTTCAGCTGAGTAAAATCGACATAGCCCAGCAGTCACCTCTAGATGCTTCGGTCCATCTGCTTGTGTGCACAGAGTGGGGACAGGCACCTATTAAAGCTCACAGGGCGAGACAAGCGGGACCAGGACCCCACCCCCTCCCGGGGCAGTGCCCTCTTGGTGGCGGTGGGGGTGCACGGCCCCTGCTTCCGGCCAGGGCAAGGCCCTCCGAGCAGGTGCCCTGCAGCTCGATTTGACAGAGGCAGCGTGAGGCCCCCTCGGGCACACGGCTCTGCTCCTGGGGCCCCTGCTCTCCACTCTGAGTCCAGTCATGGCTAGCAGCTCAGGAGGAAGAGGGGCCCGTCTAGTGAGGGTGGGTCTTGGGGTCCCTCTCCCCAGCTCTGTGTCCTAGTGCCAGGGCTGCCTCTGGGCTCCCCTCTTCCATCTGTGAAATGGAAGCAGAGCCAAGGGTGTAGGAGGCATCACTGGGCTCCTGGAGACAGGCCCAGCCGGAGGAGCTGGCGCAGGCCTTGTGCACTGCCGGAGAGTGGCTGTTGGGAGCGGAGGCCCTGCCCCAACTTCCCTGAGACCGGTTTTCTTTGCCTCTGACCCACCCTGGGGTGGACCGGGTGCTGGAACTGAGGCAGGGTAGGGGCTGCGGAGGAGAGGCAGAGCCCTGCCCTGGGGGAGCCCTTTTCTGGCAAAGAAGCCGTGGCTGTGGCCCACGGCAACTGCTCCCCAGCACAAACCCAGGAGGGCCTGTGGGCCTGGCAGGACACCTGAGCTGGGGGTGGGATGGGGTGGGGGGCACCGCCAGCCTGGGCTTCTGGCTATGGTCGGCCTGGCTGAGTCTGTCCGGGGCTGACACATGGAGAGGCAGAGGCCCAGGGCCTTGTCCAGGGTCACTTGGCTGGGTGGAAGCCAGGTCAGGCTCCCCGCTCTGTGGCTATCTTTGTGGATAGAGATGGTCCAGACCTCGGGGGGCCTCGCCCCCTTGGGTGGCCCGGCCCCGGCCACGTCCGCGGTAACTTCTGCCGGGCGCGGTGTCCCAGGGCCACATTCCAGAGGGCCTGTCTGGCAGGCCAGCAGGCAGGTGAGCGGCCGGGCCGGCCTGGACCGCCAGGGCCAAATGACTCACCGCCAGTGCCCGTCTCCACACCTTCTGGCTGCGCTCTTGGGCCTGTCAGAGGACATCCCTGGAACACGCTACTTGGTCTGGGACCCAGGGCATTACGGGCCAGCTCTGCCCCTGTTTCCTGCTTTGTGAGGAACGGGAGGGGCTCCCGTCCTTCCTCGATAGGAAGGGGCTTGGGTTTCTGCCTGGGTGTGAGGGCCTGAGGCCCTGTGGCAGAGGGGATGAGAGCAAGGGAGATGAGGAGGGCCCTGGCTGGGTCCTGGGGCTCCCTGTGCGGCCCTGACTGTCCCTGTCCCCCCAGCTCAGCTTCCTGTTCCTGGCTGTGTCAGACCTAATGTGTCACCTAAGGCAGAGCCTGACCCCCTCTGAGCCCTGAATGCACCTTTGATGGTTCTGTCCCTCCCTTTCTGTGGTTAGGGTCTTGCTCCCAAGGGTAGTGTGAGGCACGTGGTCTCTGCTGCCTGCCCCGCCGCCCCCCCACCAGCTCCGCCTGTGCCCTCCTTCCCCAGGACAACCAGGCCAGTTCCCCAGTGGCTGCTAGCAGCTGAGCCCAGTCTCCTCTGGAGGGGTCTCCATGCTGCCTTGGCCTCCTTCTGGAAGGCTTCCCAGCTTCCAACCACAGCCTTCAGCACACCTGCCCCATTTCGAGGGGCCGACCCCGGTCGTCGGCATGGGGTCTGGCCAAGGTGCGGCCAGGTGCCGGGGTTGGTTAGACCCAGTCCCGCCTCACCCCCGCCTGTTCTTCTAGGCTAAGGGCCCTGGTAGGTTCGGATGACCCTGCTAAGGTCCAGGTCCTGGTGCTGGGGCCAGTGAGGCCCTTCTCGCCCCACCACGGCATACAGCAGGCTGTGGGCCCTGCGTGAATGGGAGGGATGGGGGGACGTGGCCCCGGGGGCCCATCTGCCCTCCCCAGCCCTGGTGGAGGGGTCTCATTGCCCTGTGTGGGGCAGAATGGCTTCTGTATGTTCCGGGGGTGACTCTCGAGTCTCCTCTGCAGGCTGGTCGTGGGCCACATGGTGAGGGCCTGGCCCTCTCCTGGCGGCGGGGAGGCTGGTGACAGGAGCCCTGAGGGTAGCTGGGTGAGGGGCTGAGCACCTACGTTGGGCAAGAAGTGAGCAGTGTGGAGGCTGGGAGGGCGTCCCCTCACAGGGGTCCCTCCGCTGCCGTGGGGACTGCACTAGGGCCGCGCCCTGCTGACAGCGAGCACTGTGTGCTCCTCACGGTCCCGTCACCGTCCCGCGCGGGTTTGCCCAACAGGCTCCCGGGAAGCAAGGAGCACGGGCCGCTCACTGTTTCCAGCAATCATGTGGGCAGTTGGTATGGAGGTGGAGAGGGGTGTTGGGTGAGGTGAGGGACACTGGCCGGCTCCCGCCTGGCCCGGCAGCCTCTGCCCCATGTTCCCTTCTGAATGTCCATCTGGTGTCTGAGAGGTGGGAGCCACCGTGGGTCTCAGCCACTGAGGCTTTATCTCCCCCCTACACCCCGGCCTCATCCAGGGTCTGTGGGTCAGGATAAACGTGGCCCCGGTGGTCTTGGGAGAGTCCCTGAGCTGGGCCAGGGGTAGGGGGGTGGGGGCGTGTCAGGGAAGGAGTGGCTGTGCACGGCCCCCAAATTACTAAGGCCAAATCAGTTCCAGGAAAGCTGGCCCCAAATGATAGACTAGAACCTCGGGACAGAGGCCAGGCTGCCTGTCCCTGCCCATTCTGGGCACGGAGACTTGGTGGGAGTGGGGAGGGCCCTGAGCACCGGGGGTCTGGGCGGTAGGGGGGTGTGCTCCTTCCTAGCACCCGTGGGAAGGGGGCTGCTACAGTTGCAGGCTCTCTCCGGCCACACGCTTGGGGTCTGGGTCCTCTAGGGTGGAGGTGAGGCCTCTCTGCGGGGCTGACCCTGAGGTCCCTTCCTGCCTTGTCAGCCAGGGGCTGGGGGCCTCGGCCTCACTGTCCCTGTAGAGAGGACTGCCAAGCTGTTCCAACAGAATGCCCCGGATCTATCCGGTGATGTGGGGGTAGAGGTCAGTGGACATGGGTGTGTATATGACAAGTGTGGAGGCAGCAGGGATGGGGGGTCCTGGGGAGCTGTCTGAGGGGTGGTCTGAGGCTCAGACCACGGCCAGATGCTCCCGGAGGCCCCTCAGTTCCTCCCCAGGAGATGGGGGCAGGATGTGGCCCCACGGAAGCTCTGGAGGCAGGTTAGAAGTGACTGTGCATGAAAGTGGGTCTGGCTCAGGGACAGCCTTGGCCGGTCCCCTCGGGCTGGGCGGGGGGTGCCCACAGGGCCTGCCTGTGGCTCACAGCCCTAGCCGTCCAGAGCCAGGTCAGCAGAGCCAGGCCCACGGGCTCCTGTAATTACCGGGGCAGGAGCTCTGGCTGAGCGTAGGAGTGGCAGTGATCCTCCCAAAGCGGGCCAGCTCTGAGCTCTCCACAGAGGACCCAGTCCCTCTGAGACGGACCAGCCAATGGCAGGCGTGGCCCATCCCTTCCCAGCCCCAGCCCCTGTCTTTCCTGCCATCTGCCCCATTTTGGAGAAAAGAACCGTGAGGAGGGACTTTGCCCTGCTCTTTGGTCATGGCCGAGGCGCCCATCCCTGAGGACGTCTCATAACTTACTGATGACCTATTGTGTGCCAGGCTATGTTCTAAGTACTTTGTACAGATTAACGCATGGAAACCTCACAACCAGGTGACTCAGATCTTAGAATTAAGACCTATCACAGAGGAGGATACAGACACAGAGAGGTTAAGTAACTTGCCTGAGGTCACACAGCAGGGTAAGTGGAGAAGCCAAGATTTTAACCCAGATGGCGGCCTCTAGAGGCTGTGCTCTTAGGAGTTCGGCTAAGTTGTCTGCTGCTCTGAAAAAGGCAGGGTGAATGTGGGGTGCGGGCGTCTGTATTTGGGGGCGTGCCCAGCCCTGGCTGACAAGGTGGGAAGGGACCTCAGGGTCATGTGGTCCCAGCCTTGCATCCGAGGCTGGTCTGGGCTGGGGGCTCCCAAGGTCAGTGGGATTTCCTCTTCTACCTTGGTCTTGGGGAGGCTTCCGAGATTGCAGCAGGTCAAGATCTGGACCTGTCTTCTCTGCGGTCTCCTGGGGACCAGCAGTGGGGCCGGGGTGGGGGGAGGAGTGACACTGAATATCTGTGACCAGCCAGGTCTCGCACCAACTCTTCAACAAGATCATCAGAGGAGGGAGTCGGGGGCAATTGGGAGATGTGACCTTGGGTCTGGGCCCTGGACACGGGTGGAGGCGGAACCCCCTCCCCCCAAGCAGGGGGAGGGTCCCAGCTGTCATCAAGGTTCAGAGGCCTGAAGGCTGGGACGCGCATCTCACAGGGGCCTTGGACTGGCCTGGCCAGTGGCTTCCGGTCTCCTTGGCAGCGGGTTGGTGAGTCCTGGGGTCTCCCCTCTAAACTGGTGGTTGTGCAGACCTGGGCCATGGGGCCTCCCGTGCTGGAAGTCCGGGCTTCACTGGGGTGGCAGGAGGCAGCCGTCACCCTCGGCTAACCCAGGGAGCACCGTGGGTTACTTACCCTGGGGTCGGGCCGGTGAACTGAGAGGAGCTTGTGGGTGACTCTGCTCTCGCCAGAGCGGGCGGCCGCCCGGCCTCCGTGTCTGGTCCCGAGCCCAGGACTCAGGCGGAGGTGGACAGTGCAGATGAGGTCGGGCTGCAGAGGGGTGCTGGAGCCCCAGAAGGAGGCCGGGTGCAGAAGAAGGGGGACTCTCGGGGGTCACTCATGGGGCTGCCGGGGTGAGGGGCTCTGGGCTGGGGAGAGCTACGGGCCACTCTGGGATGGGGGTGGGGCCAAGCCACCAGGAAGGCTGGTTTTGGGGAGAAATGGAGAGGAGGACACTGCGTTGGGGGGAGGGGGCAGCTCTTGTACCAACTCAGCCATGAAGGAGGGAGAGACAGGAGCGGCTGGCAGAGGCAGTGAGTCAGGACCGTTTCCACCACCAGGACAAGACTAGGGGCTGCCGTGCAGGAGGCAGAAGGGAGGCCCAGGCCAGGGGTGCCCCAGGGCAGCATTCCCGGGGGCAGGAGGGAAGGTTGGCTTTGGATAAGCGGTGAGACCCTGGGAGGAGGGGTCAGTGGGTGGGCGCATTTCCTGGGGCCAGGGAGGAGGCCGCTGCGGGATGATCCTGACTGTGGGTCGGGAGAGGCTGGACCGGCAGCTCTGGCCGTGGGGTGGCTGGGGGCCCCACTTGGCACGCCCCAGGCTGGTACAGGGGCTTGGCCTGGGCCAAGGAGGCTGCTCCTGGGCGGGAGGCCCGTCCTGTGACCCCACCAAACCTCAGCCTCCAGGAAAGAGGCTAAAAATAAGGCTGTGGTGGGAAGAAGGGAGGGGTATGTGGGCCTGAGCCAGGCTGGGGCCCAGAGGAAAATCCGAGACGACCGGCGGGCTGCTGTGACACATGCTTCCCGAGCCAGCGGCCAGCGGATCTCACCCGCCTGTGGCCGTAGCCCCTTCCTGGCCACTAAGAGGGAAAATGGCCCCTTACAGCTTCCATGAGGCCCTGTTCCCAGGGAGGGTTCTTCCTGGAGCTCAGGCTGTGGACACAAGCCCAGGCCCTGAGGTGCTGGGCTCCTCTGTGTTGGGCCCTGGCTGCCCAGGAGTTCCCAGGATGTCCGTCTAGATGTGGAAAAGTGTCCTTCCCCCTTCCCAGGAGCCCTGTGCATCAGAGGTGGTCAGGGGAGGCTTCCTGGAGGAAGAGGCAAACTCTGGGACTTGAAGAGTTGCAGGGGTGAGGCATGGTTAGTCAGGGGGCAGGATGTGCCCAGGGGAGATGCAGGAGAGTTTTGATTTCCTGGGACATATGCTGTCTTCCTGACCATCACGCTACGGCCTTCCCGCCCCAGGGTGGCCCCAGCCCTCGTCCTGCAGGGGCCCAGGGAGAGGCCTACCCTCCTGCGACACCCCCCTGCACCCGACCGTAAGCACACAGAACCTGTGACGTGTCTCCTCCAGGGGCTGCAGATGACGTGGCCTCCCCTCTCCCCCCCGCCGCTCTGCAGCAGCTCCTGCCGGAGGGGGGCATGGAGCATCCGCTCACCCACTGTCTCTGCCACAAGTGGCTGTGTGGGTTGGCTGGGGGCCGCACCCTGGGCCGGGGGCCGATGAGAACAAGGGACACGCAGAGCCCGAAGGACATGCTTCGGTTTTTGCTAACAGGCCTGGTCTCCCGTCTCCTCTTGGACCCTTATGTGACTGCGGCACGGGGTCGAAAATCCTAGGTAGCAGCGGGTTAGAAGGAGCACGTCCAGAGCCTCTCACGGTGCTCAGACCTTAGTGGTGACCACCCCTGGTGGCCCCTAGCTCCTAGCAGCGGCGCACCCAGAGAGCGCGTATCCACGTCCCCAGGCGCCTTCCCCATAGAACTCACTAATCTGAGTGTGACAAGGGCTCAAGCAAGAAGGGGCAGGGGCATGGGGCACCCGACTTACTGAGGGTGACGGGAGGGGAGGAACCGGGAAGACTTCCCAACAGAGGAGGCTCCTGAACTAGTCTTGGAGTGGCTGGAACAGCACAGTCCCCAGGGCGGGCGGTCGAGGGGCCGCAGCGCGGCCTGGGGGCGGTGGTATTCCGAGGAGTGTGGCTGGTGTGGGGTTGGAGGGGCTGAACCTGCAGCCTGTGGCCTGGTGAAGGTCAGGGTTCTCGTCTGAGGCACTGGGGAGCCACAGGAGAGGCTGGGGAACGGAGGGCCCAGCTCGGGAGGGGGCCGGGCAGGCTGTGGGGCTGGGAGGTGAGTGCAGGTGGTTACCCGAGGTGGGGCCGCCTTGGTAGCCCCGCCCGACCGCAGGCCCCAGACAGGCCCCCGGCCTCCGCCTTCGGGGCATGGCCACAGCCCGCCTGGGTTATTAAGTCATTAACTGGGCCTCACACAGCCTCTTCATTATGGGTAATTATGGCAAATCCACTCTGCGTTCACAAGGAGGTGGTCAGTGTTTCTCCGCTGTCAGGCCGCATCCCAGGAAATGGCTCTTGGGGGGACAGCCGCCAGCAGGCGCTCCGGCAGGCCCGGGGCTGCGGCTCTGCCCACTTCGCTGCTGTGTGACTTGGGGCGCGGGGCTGAGCTCCCCCTGCTTTGGTTTCCCTGTCTGGGGGCGGGGGAGAGTCCCGGCCTCGTGGGCCGGGCTCATAGGGTCGCGTGGGGCCTGAACCCGGAAACCGGTTACGGCGCGGAGGTGGGCTCTGTCGTCCTCGCTATCATCGTGACGAGGGCTGGGGGTCCCCCGGAGGCAGGCCCAGTCATCTCCTCGGTGTGGGGGGCTTCTCCTTTCTCCCCATCCCTTCTCCGTGCACATGTGTGGGGGCCCAGCCCCCTGCGGTCCTCAGTGAGAAGCAGGGCTGGGGGTCTCCTCGCTCAGGAGCCTGGTGGAGCTCTGGGAGAGGGAGCGGCGTCCAGGAGCTGGCTGCCCGTGCGGCCGTGGCTGTCTGCCCACGGTTGTTGCTGACGTTCGTTCTCCTGCTTGTCCCCCGGCTCCACCGCTCGCCCCCCAACACACCGAGTCCTCGTGGGAGAGCAGAGATGGCTGGGCCTTGGGAGAAGGGCCGGCATGGCCTCGAGGGGTCCCCTTGCCCCCAGGAAGCCTGGAGCCCCGCCTGCTTCCCTTGGCACCTCAGCTCTGGTATCGGGAGAGTGGGGGTGCTGGTGATCACCCCGAGGACAGCTGGGCGGGCGTGTGCACGCGCAGGGGAGCGGGTGTGAGCGCTGCCTGCTCCTTGGCTGGAAGGCCTCCTTAGTGACTGTCGGGGGCTTTGTGGCCTCCCCTGAGGGCAGGGCCACAGGCGGGCAGAAGTTCCAGGCCGGCAGGTGGGAGGCTTGGCTGCCTCGCGGAGCCCGGTTGGGGACAGAGGGCCGGGCATGGCTCGGGGGGAGAGGGGAGGCCAGACGTGACACGTAAGCACCCTCTGTCTTCCCCTCGCAGGCGTCCTTCTGGACATCCAGCAGCACTTCGGGGTCAAGGACCGCGGCGCCGGCTTGCTGCAGTCAGGTGAGGCCCACCACCCCCCGCCAGGCCCGGCACACCTGCTGGGCCCTTCCCCGATGGCGTCTCCCTGATTCGCAGGAAGGGACATGTGCTTCGTGTCCACATCTCACGGCCGAGGCTCCTAGAAGTCAGCTTCCCCGAGCCTCTACCTCTTTCTTGTAAAACAGACAAAGAACAGTCTGAGGGGTCAGTGGGGGACATACAGGGGTGTGGCCCAGGTCCGGGGCCCTGGAGGTGACCCTTCCATTGGGGCCTGGGGCCCCCTCGGGAGCCGGTGGTCCAGGGCCCACCCTGAGGCTGCTGGAGGGACGTCATTAAGTCGCTGTGCAGGACAGTGTCAGGGGAGCCTTGGTGACCGTGTCTCCGCAGCACATCCCGCGCCCCCCCCCACCCCGCCCCGACCGCTTCCATCTCCCGTTGGGCTGGGAATCCTCTCCCAGATGGAAAAGCAGGAAATCCCCTTGGCTGGTCCCAGGCAGGGGCCTGAGAGCCTGGGTCCCGGGTGAGTTCTGGGCCTGATGTCCTCCGCCCCTGGGGCTGGGGCAGTGTGGCAGGCCGTGAGCCGTTGTCCCTGCCCCTCTGACCCTCGCGGCCGGGCCCATGTGTCCTTTGCCCCTGCCGGACCCACCCAGTGCCCCAAGCTGGCTGTATGGCTGAGGGCCCAGTTCCTTTGGCCCCGGTTCCCTTTGGCCCTGGCATCGTGGGCAGATGTGTGGGAGGGAGTCTGTGGCGTACATTCTAGAGTGTGAACCCCTTGCCCGTTCCGGGCTCCCTAGGGAGGGCTGTGCCAGGCCTCCGTGGCCTCCACGAGCCCCCAGGGCATCAGCACTCAGCCAGGCCCTGTAGCCTGGGCCCGTTCCCAGGTAGGGTCCTCGGGGCACAGAGAGAGGGCCTGTTAGTTACAACGTCAGCCCGACAGACAGCCGAGTGAGCTGGGGCAGGGGCACGTCTGTGGGGTCCGGCACCCTAAGGGCAGCCAGTCCCCACCACTGCCTCAGACTGCGCTGAGGACATGAGCCCATACCTGTCCCCTGGCCCTTCCCTCTTGCAGGGCCTCCCCGCTGCGCCAGAGGCAGTCAGCCACGCCCAGGACAGGTGCCTCCTGGGCTCCGAGCCCACGGTAACCACCACGCAGCCCGGAAGGGAGTGTTTCGGCCAGATGTAGTGGGGATGGGGGTAGGAAGGCAGGAGACAGCCCAGCTTTCCAGCCCCCTGGCTCTGCGGCCCCTGAGTCCCGGGGGACCAGGCCGAGTCTCCTCCCCTCCTGGCCTTGGCCTTGCCGACCGACCAGGAGTCAGGTCTGCCCCTGGTCCCTGCGCTCAAGCCCCACCGCTGAGGTTCGAGGCCCGCACAGCCTCCCGGGGAGGGCCTGTTGCCAGGTGTCCTCGGCCACCTCCCTGGCCAAGAGAGGGAAGTCACGGTGGCCCCGCCAGCCCCTGGGGACCTGGCTGGAGCCAGCAGCATCCTTGTTTCTGGCGGCTCCTCCCAGAAGCTCTCTTTGCAGCCTTATGTCCCTGACGAAGGAGCAGAGGCCAAGAGGAGCCATGAGGACTTGCGGGCCTGGGATGGGGACACTGTATGTGCCACAGCCTCCACTTGCGGAGGGCACACGGGTGGCCGCTGGCTTGTCCAGGTCTTGTCCCCAGCGTCTGAGCTTGTCATCCCTGCTGTCTGGGTGGTGGTCTCTTAGAGTCCTGTACCCCCATGACCTTTGCCCTAACACCCGCCCCCCGGCACGACCAGGCGGGCCCCCGGAGCCTAGAAGCCAGGCAAGCTAGACCAGGATGTGACTCAGTGGGCCACCAGGCCAATCAGCTAACAAGCCTGGGCCCCGGGCACCTGTCTCTTCCCCGAGCCCCTGATAAGGTCAGAGCTGGGTGGAGGCGCCCAGATCAAAGGGCGAGGCTGCGAGCAGAGTCTGCTTCTTGTCTGTGGACCCGGGGCTGCTGTGCTCGGAGACGGGGTGGGGGGAGCTGGAGGTCAGGCCTGGGCCTGCCCCTGCCGTTTTCCCGGGACCCAGTCTTGAGAGCCGGCTTGGGAAGAGCTTGCTTTTGGCAATCCCCGGGCAGAGGGCTGCCAGGCAGGAGCCGGGCCCCGAGTCCTGGCAGGAGCAGCAGCTCAGCCTCTGTGATTACAGCTCATGGCACCCTGGGAAACCAGGAGCCTGCAGAGCCTACCCCCTGAGGGGCAGCTGCTGCCCAGCCCACTGCTGGCCAGGCCTGGGGCTGGGCTCTGCCCCAGGCTCTGTCCCCCCTTTCCAATGGGAACAGAAAACATGTCCAGTCCCCACCAGGCATAGGGAGCACCTTGGGGCCTGGGGGTGGGATGCGGACAGAGCAAGGGGCCAGCTAGCTCTGCCTGGGGCAGGTGGGCAGGCCTTCCCGGAGGAGTGGACGTTCGAGTGGGGCGCGGAAGGGTGAGCTCGCGTTTGCTCGGGGTGTGGGACGTCTAGTCACCCTCCTTCCCCCGCCCTGAGCTGGATGAAATATGCTGAGCCTGAAAGCCCAAGCGGGCAGGGGGGTTCCCGGGGCCGGACGCAGAGACCTGGCCCTGAAAACAGGGTGAGCAGAGCACCCGGGGGCCGGGATCTGTTGCGGGAGCTTGTGACGGTGTTTTTAGTGTAAACATTTTTACGATGAAGAATTTTAAATACACATCACAAGCAGGGAGAGCGGCGCCAGGAAGCTCCACAGAGCCCTCGCCCAGATGCATGGGACCGTCTGCCCGTCCAGGACCCCGGCTCCGGGGCTCCTTCACTCTGAGATTCGGCCCGTGCAGCCTCGGCTCCCTGTGTCACATGGGTGACTTGGTCTCCCCCCAGAGCCCAGGGCAAGCTCCCTGATGTCTGGCTGTGCCTCCCAGGCCAGCGGCAGTTTGTTTGTGACGGCACACATCCGTGGGCCAGAGGGGTCCAGGCCCTTCCACACGTAGCACCCCAGAGGCAGACCTAGCTGCTCCCTGGGGAAGGCTCCGTGACCCGGGGCCTGTGTGGGACACAGATGGCAGTGCCCGCCGGGGACAAACAGAAAATGAGCAGAACCCGCAAGGAGGCTGCCAGCCGAGGCTGGAAAATGGGGAAACTGATCCCTGAGCAAAGTACAGGCACTAGGTCTGCCTTCAGGGCTTCCAAGCTGCGTGAGCTCCGTTTCCAAGGTTGCACAGAAAGAGTCGAACTTAAAAGACAGGGGCAGCACCTTAGTGAGAAGGAACGGGGAGCTCCGTCCAAGACTCAGCTCAAAATTCTGGAAGTGGAAAGGTAGGCACTGAAACTTAACACTGGAGCAATCAGACCCAGTCAAAGAGAAAATGAGCAAATCGGAAGATGGGTCTCTGGAAGGCAGCCAGTCGGGGGGAGGGGAGCGGGCTTCAGGCTCCAGGGACTGGACTGTGGGGGAGTGGAGGGAGGGAAGGCTGGCCAGAGGCAGGGTCACGTCGCAAAAGGAATCTGGCTCTCATCCTGGGGTAGTGGGGAGCCAGAGAAGGCTTTGGGATAGGCAGGTCCCTGTCCGATGGAGGCATCGGGATGTTCTCTCTGGGGCTGACTGTGGCGGTAGATGGGAGAAGGGAGGCGGCCCGGGGTTGTGGTCGGAGTGGTCACGAGGATGTTCCAGGATGGGGTCGGGGGCAGAGTGGGGACGGGGGACAGAGGAAGAGCCAGCTCAGACTGAAACCAGACAGCAGCTCTGCCTGGGGCTGTCTCCTTTTCCCCTCCCCACTTCATCCAGCAAGGCTGCCCCCAGCACCGTCCTTTCCCAGGGAGGCCAAGAACCCATCTTCCTGAGGCCTGAGGGGCCAGCCCGGGGCACCTATCCTGAGCGGTGGGAGGGGGGAGTGGTTCCCATTCTCTCCACAGGAAGTCTGCGCAGTGATGGGGCCGGGCTGTCCTGGGTCCTCCCTGTCGTCCGGCTGCCCGGGCCTCCACCCGCCGCGTCCTGTGGGCAGAGCCCGCCTGAGTGACCTCCCCCGCCCACGGGACATGGAGGACAGCAAGTCTCCCCAAAGAACAGTTGGGCCAGACTTGGACTTTGTAAAAATAGCCTGGTTCAGCTCAGGCTGCGGTGGGGGATGGACCCGAGCTCCAGGGCCACTGTAGGGAAGCCTGGGGTCCCCCAGCTCAGACCTCAGCTGCTCCGGCCCCAGGACCATCTTCTGGGGTTCAGCAGGGCTGAGCACGCCCCGGGAAGGGCTCGGCAGCCCCACGGGTGGGGTCAGAGGGCCACTGAATCCTCAGCAAGGTGGTCCCCGGCTCTGGGTATGGGCCCGCAGAGAAGGTCAGGGGCCTGGGCAGCCCCTCCCCGAGCTCTCCCTGGCCCTGCACGGCGGGGCCACCACCTGTCCCACAGAGAGGCTCCGAGGCCCTGCCCCCCCGGCCTGGCTCCCTGCCTGCGGGCCCCATTGTCCCCGTCCTATGGGCTCAGCACACGTGAGCTGCCAAGGGCTTCCCCACACCCGGGCCACAGGATGTCCTTGTGTGGGAACTGCTGGGAAAGCCGTCCCGCTGAGATCGGGTGGGGCTGCCTGGCTGCGCAGAAAGCTCTCCTCCAGCAAAGGTGGCGGGGCAAGGGGTGGTGGGCAGGGGACGCTCCTGGTCCGGCCGGCTTCACCCCCAGCCTGTGGCCGCTGGCCAGAAGCCTCTGCACACCCACCAGGGACCAGGTCCTCTGCCGTTCTTCCTGCCGGCAACGGTTTTCCTCCTCTCCCTGCCCTGGTTGTGTTCGGAACCCCACGCCATCCTGAGACGTCCCTGAGGGCCCAGACAGGTCCCCTCTCTTGTCTGTCCCGAGCAGAGGGGAGGGCTGCAAAGACGGATGGATCTGTCCCTCCTGACCCCGGACACCCTTGTCCCCAAGGATGCTGGCTCAGTAGGGTCACTGTGTCCTTTTGGGCGAGTTCCTCCTCCTGTCAGTGGCCCAGCTCTATAACAGGGTGACACGGTGGAGCTCGGCTGGGGCTGGGCCGTGAGGACAGGCTGTGTCTGGGTGGCCATCCTCTCAGATGGGCTGGCAGACCGGCAGGTCCGCTCTGTGGCACGCGGTGGGTGGGGATGGCCCAGGGCAGCTCTCCCCTTGGGTCTGTCCACCCTCTCCTCAAAGGGGAAGAGCAGACATGCCATGGTTGTCCACCAGCTCCTCCAGCACCTTCCCCTGCTCCGGCCTGGCCCACCTTCCTGCAGTCCCCCTTCCCCGTGCTGTGGTCTGTAGTGTGATTTAGAGCGAGGACCCTGGAGTTAGACAAATGGGATTTAACCTCTGGCTTGGCCGCCCGGTGAGCTGTATGACCTCACTCCTTTTGGCCACTGTACCTTCCTGTGGGGTGAAGAGAAGAGTGAGGGGCAGTGAGGAGACTGGTGTTTAGGTCCAAGGTGTGTGCTCGGGCCCGCCAACGGGAAGTGAGGTTCTTGGTAATGGGAAGCACCCTGCCACCTTCACCTTCCTGTGGTATTGCTTCTAAGACTGGTGAAGTAAGAATAGTCTTGATTTTAAGTATTATCATCCGGGTAAACTCCTATGCAACCTTCAGAGCCCTGCTCTGGTGTCACCACCTCCACGAAGCCTCTATTCACGATCCTTGCCCTCCTCACTGGTTTCCAAACAGGGAAACCCATGGACAGGGGTCACTCTTGATCTGATTCTTTTTGCCTACCCCCTCCCCGGCCCCCAGTGCAGACAGGCACAGAGGGAACGGTTCCTTCTCCTTCCCTAATATGTGTGAGTCCTGACGAGACCCACATCCTGGTCTGATCTCAGGCAGGTCCTGGGAGGCAGGCCCAGCAGGAAAATTCTTTTTCTAGATATGAGGAAGTAATTTCTGTGTTGACTAACCTAAACAACGGCCCAGTGTTGACTAAGGCTACGGCCCTGTGCGGGGCGGGGCGTCAGGCTCCTCAGGCGCTATCTTACCCCCGGCTCTGAGCAACCCCGGAGTTGCCGTTTTATCTTCGTTTTACAGAAGAGGAGGCTGGCACGTGAGAGGCTGTTGTTAGAGTTTCAGGAATTGTGTGAGCCGGTGGTTGCACACAGCCATCAGGAGCGGCTAAATCGTGCAGACCCAGGGTTCAACATCCTGTGTTCAGAACCCACGGAGCAGATACCCAGATCCATCCCCCCCTCCCCACTTTGCAGCCTCCTGCGGTTTGGTCCGGGTGTTGGTGAGGCTGTGGCCCGCCCTTGCCCCGGCTCAGTGGAAGGAAGCGTGTGGCGCACGCCTCCCCCTGATTCCGGCAGCCTGAGGTCAGCCGTGTGGGCGTCTCTGCACCACGCCAGCTGGCAAACCCCACCCGTCGGGGTCCCCCACCACACCCCCACTGTTTTGGAAAGCCATCAGTATGGCCCTGAACAGAGAGGTGGAGGCCTGCCCATGGTCACCCAGCTGGGAAGGAACAGCGGACTCTGGGCCCAGGGAGGTCCATGGCCCTCGATGCTGGCTCTGTCCCCAGCAGCCACATGCTCACCATCCTGCTCACCAGGACGAGGGGGAGACTGTCCCCCTCCTCCAACCCAGCCTTCTCCCCGCAATCTCCTCGTCCCTCCTTCCCGCCCCCTTCTTTCTCTTCTTTCCACCTGCCCCTGCTCAAATCAGGTCTGAGGGAGGCACCAAGCCTGCTTGCACACTCGGCCTGGCGGTCAGAGCCTGGCCAACGGGCCACCTCGTCTGCCCACCCCGGCCTTTGTCTGGCCATCTGCCGTCAGCTGTGGGGCGGTCTTCTGGGGGAGGCGTGGGGGCACTGCCTTGACCCCTGGCCCCTAGGGTCTATGCTGCCTGGCTGGGCCTCTTCGTCCCACCTGGGGCCCCAAGGCCCTGCCCGGCACTGGCAGTGGCATCCCCGCGGAGTCCTTGGAGACGCTATTGCTCTCTTGTTCTAGAAGAGTAAAACCAGGTCACGTCACCGCCCTGCTCAGCATCCCCCAGTGTTTTCCTTCTCAGCCGTGGAAACCACAGTCACCACAGTGGGCTGCGAGGCCCTGCTCCATCAGGCCTCTCACCGCCACAACCCCATCCCTCTGCTCCAGCCACTCTGGTCTCTCCACTGTTCTTCAGATATACGAAGCATACTCCAGCCCCAGGGCCTTTGCACTTGCCGTTCTTGCCCCAGTATTTAGATGATTTGTTTTCTTACCTCCTCCAGGTCTTTGCTGAAGCGTCACCTTCTCTGACCCTCTGTTTAAAGTCGTAGCATCTGCTTTGTCTCTCAGACACATATTTCCCGTCTCCTGTTTCTGCCCCGTTACCCTCCTTGGCACTTGTCACCGTCTGACACGCCAGTTTTTGATCATTGGTTTCTCCTGCCGAAGAGGGCGGGAATTTTTGTTTCGTTGAAGGGACGGATGAGTGAATGAACAAAGGCCGTGTTTGCGGACGTCAGGGAAGTGTCTACAGCCTGCTGGGAGTGAGGGTGGGAGACCGGGGCTCCAGGCCCACTTGTACCCTGCTTTGTGACCTTGGGCAGGTTCCTTCCCCTCTCTGACCCTCTTTCCCAAGGGTAATAAGGGGAGCAGTGTGGGAGGCCCAAGGAGCAGGCTCCGGAGTTGGGATCAAAGCGCCACGGGACTCTGGCTGCCAGTGGGGCCCTGGGCAAGTCTTGTTTCCCCACCCCTGCGAGGTGCAGTGGGCAGGGAGCACACCCATGATGCTGGGTGGTGAGCTCCCGGCACGGCTCCTGGCACGTACCACACTCAACAAATCGATCTTCCCTGTTTCATATGTTCCGCGAGAGCTGCCCGCCGGACCAGCTGGGCCTGCAGCAAAGCGGGTGGGGCTGTGGGATCCCCCACCCCTCCTGGGCCCCAGTCCGGCTGAGGGCTGTCCCCGGACCCCGGGCTCAGTGGGTGGCGTGGGGAGCCGGCTGCAGCCACGGGCGCCCCATCGCGCTCTCCCTCTCCCGGCAGTGTTCATCTGCAGCTTCATGGTGGCCGCCCCCGTCTTCGGCTACCTGGGGGACCGCTTCAACAGGAAGGTGATTCTCAGCTGTGGCATCTTCTTCTGGTCCGCGGTCACCTTCTCCAGCTCCTTCATCCCACAGCAGGTGAGGGGTCTGTCGGGCTTCCTTCCCGGCGTCCCCGCGGTCCCGCCGCGCCCCGCTCCCTCCAGGGCCGCCGCCCCTCATTGTCCATCTTCCTCCCGATTGGGGTGGCAGCCTCTGCTCAAGCCCCAGGCCTCTGTCTTCCAAGTACAGAGGGTGGAGGGGTCTCAGGTGCTTTTGTCAGTGGGTCATGCAGACAGGGACGGCCTTCCCTGTGCTGGCCGGAGCCGGGGGACCTGGAGCCCTGCGTGGCCTCTTCTTTCCGAGCTGCCTCTGATTCAGGGAGGAGGCTAGGGACAGCAGAGTCTTCTGGTCTAGGAGTCAGGGCCCTCTGGTTCTAGTCTGAGTTCTGCCATCATCTCGCTCTGTGACTCCAGGTGAGTCACTGCGTCTCTCTGTGCCTTGCACAGTTTGCTTTTTTTTTTTTTTTTTTTAAGTAAACGCTGCCCAAGTTGGGGCTTGAACTCATGACCCCGAGGCCAGGAAACGTGTGCTCTACTGACTGACCCCCCAGGCGTCCCGTACACAGTTTGCTTTCTCCAGTAACCAGCTGCCTGCCGGGGTCAGAGCTCAAGGGCGTCCGGCATCACCTCCACATAAGAGAGATGTTTCTCCACCAGCGCCCACGTCCTGGGTCTCAATGTCCTGACTCTGGTCCCTTCAGCCCTGTGGTCTGGAGAGCCTCATTTCTGCATCTGTGGAATGGAAGGAATTCTCAGCTTGAAGTTTCATTGCGCCCAGAGCCTGGAACATGGCGGGTTCAACAAACCATAGTTTCTGTTCTCTCTTCCGCGAGGGAGATACGCTACTCTGAGAGGTGGTGAGTTCCCATCACTAGGCGTGTTCCAGCAGAGGAAGGACACAAACGCGGCGGTTGCCGTGGATGAAGACAGAGGAAGGAGAGAAGACCCGGTCTGTCTTCCAGGAGCTTTCAGCCTCGGGCATAAAGGAGAAGACCCTTTCCCAGTCCTCGGGAGCACGCAGGCTGGGCGTGGGAAGACGGGGTGGGGGCCCCCACATTCACAGCCTTCATGATGTGCAAAGGGCTGAGAGCTTGCACTGAAGAGACAGCGGTCTCTGGAAATCCATGGGGCCAGGGAAGGCTGCTTGGAGGAGGTGGCATTTGAGCTGGAAAGGCAGGCAGGGAGGTGAGGCTTTTTGGTGGATGGGATAGGCAGAGAGCACAAACCCACGGCAGCGGTAATGGTGGGGTGTGTGGGCGGGTCCCCAAACGAGGAGCGTGCTTTGGCCAGAAAGGAAGGCAGGGACCAGGTCTTGGAGAACCTGGGATGCCTCGTTAGAGGGTCTGGTCTCCGTCCTGAGGGCAGGGGTGAGTCCCATGGACGCGGACCAGGGAGGGGCTGGAGCAGAGGGGAAATCCAGCAGGTTTGGGGTACAACTTCTTGGTGGAGGATCCGGTCCTGGTGGGCTCTGGGTCATGATCAAAAATGGGGCCTGGACCAGATGCCTCCTGGGGGCCCTGGGGCCCTGCCCTGCCCCTGGCCAGGGCGCTGGTCCTCTGACCCGCCGCGCCACTTCTGGGATGAAGCCGTGAGTCCGGGACCGCCATGCTGGCAGCTCTGGGGGTGCAGGAGGGTGGGTGGAGGGGGACAGACGGGTCACCCCAGTTTGTGGACTCAGTGCTCTCCCAGTCCGAGCCCCATGGGGGTTCTCCATGGCCTTGGCGGTGTGATTCTGAAGTTGATTTGGCAGAAGAAACGCCCAGGAACAGCCAAGACCCCGGTGAAGTGGCCAGGGAAGGGGCTCGCCCCGTTGGTCCCCACGGTGCGCTACCCTAACCCACACAGCGGGCCGGACAGAGACGCCCTTCCCGCGGGGGCCCAGGGTCAGGGACCGGTGCGCCACATGCGCTCGGGCAGCGCTGCCAGTCCGTCCAGATGGGAGGTAGACCATCTCGCAACATCAGCCCAGACAGTTGAAAATGGAGTGGAAAGCCAAGTATAAAAGTCCAGGGCTATACATCCACGTGATAAGGCCAAAGAACCTGGCAGGACAGCGGGCAGAGGGTGGAGAAGGCAGCGGCTCCAGGAGGAGCCGGTGCCCGACTCCCGTCACCGGGGAAATGCAAATCGCAGCGACAATGAGATGCCGTTTCACACCCCTCCGATGGGCAGCTGTTAGAAAGGCCGCCGCGACCAAGTGTGAGCAAAGCTGCTACGGGCGCGGTGACGGGGCCCCTCCGGAGAGCAAAGCGCCGGGATTCCGTGGAGCCTGCCGCGTGCACCCCAGCCGCCTGTGGCCCGTGGACACGGCGCAGCACGGCGCTCGTGAGGGGCTCAGAGCAGGAGGGGGGACACGCAGGACGAAGCAGGTGCGTTCCTGCAGAGACAGGGCAGTGGGACCGTGAACTGCGTCTGCGTCGAGCCCTGCGAATGGGCTTCCGGAATGCATGAAGGAGGACAAGGCAAAGGGTGGGGCAGGGGGCGCGGGATGGACACTTTGGGGGGTGTGTTTTGAATGCACACAGGGGACACGGGCTATTCGGTCTCAGGCGCGTGGGGACGAAGTGGGGCCGTGGCGTGAGGGGGACGCCGTGTTACAGGTTTCCGGGGGTGGCGTGGGACGGCCCCTACGCTCTCGTGCCAAGGACAACGAGGAAATCTCTGAGACCCAGCAGACGGCGCATTAGGGAGAAGCAGTATCATCTCGGATGGGGCAGGCCTTCCCGAGCTCGGTGCGCAGTCCAGAGGCCAGTGGGGGCCGTCGCCGGGCCGGAGAGCGTCAGGTCAAACAGACCCGCGATCAGAGTAGAAGGAAGGTGACAAACGACGCTCAAGGGTCCAAATGCACGACCCCTAAATGCTCATAGAGATCAGGAGGAGACAGCCAGCCAGCAGCAAAGTAGGCGGAGGCACCAGGCAGCGGAGCCCCGGAGAGAGGGGCTGCACCGAGGGTGTGGGGGACACAGAGACGGAGACAAGGCGCGGGGCTGGACGGGCGTCCAGTGCTGCAGGGGGCAGGCCCGGATGGAGATGGGCAGAGGGAGGGAGGGAAGCGGGAGACCCAGAGGAGGGCAGCGTGTGGGCGAAGTCGGCCGGATGGGTGGTCAGGGTGGGGCCGGGGAAAGATGACCGGGCTGGGTTCTCAGGCCCTGGGCAGCCGGGGGGACAGAGGGGCTGGGTCCACATCAAAGGGGAGGACCCCTGGCAGCTGGCACGGCCCCTCCCTGCCCGGCTCAGCTGGGCTTCACTCTTTGATGTGTGTGGAGGGGGGGTGAGCACGGAGCCCACCGGCTGCCTGGCCTGGGGGTGAGGGGGGCCGTGTGGCTCCCGAAGTGGGGCAGGGCCCAGGCAGGAGGTCTTGCCCTTGGGGGGAGGCAGGGTAGGCACCGGGGGTCCGTCTGGGCCACACGCGTGGCTGTCTCCCTGCAGCCATCCCGGCCAGAGCAGCTGGGTCCCGGCTCAGCCCCTGCCCTCTGCCCCGGCCTGGACGCTGAGGGGAGACCACGTTGTCTGCCCTCCTGCAGCACTTCTGGCTGCTGGTCCTGTCCCGGGGGCTGGTGGGCCTGGGAGAAGCCAGCTACTCCACCATCGCGCCCACCATCATAGGCGACCTCTTCACCAAGAACACGCGCACGCTCATGCTGTCTGTCTTCTACTTCGCCATCCCGCTGGGCAGGTGAGGGCCCCTCTCCCCGAGGCTGGGGCTCCGTGACCCGGCCACGTGGCGGCCGTCCTCGGGGCCACGCCAGCAGGGGGCCGGGGTGGGGGGCGGACGCTGCCTCACAGGACGGTGTGCACCGCCCGCCCCCCTGCGGCCTGACCGCGCCGTCTCCTCTGCAGTGGTCTGGGCTACATCACGGGCTCCAGCGTCAAGCAGGCGGCCGGAGACTGGCACTGGGCCCTTCGGGTAAGGACACCGCCGACCAGCCCCCGCCCAGGGTCCCCAGGGACTCGCCCCCTGAGGCCAGCATACTGGGGGCGTTGGGGAGCCGGGCCCGTTCGGACAGGACGAGGGACGGCCTCCCGCCTGTCTGCACGCTCCGGGTCCGCGAGGGCGCATCCCGTTCCAGCCCAGCCCCGGGTTAGCGGGGGGCCAGGCGACCACTGCGTGGGGGCCCCCGGGGTCTGGAGCCCCTTCCTGCCCCGAGCGAGGGTTCAGGCCAGTCCGCCAAGGCCCCAGGACGGCGCGATCAGAGGAAACAGAGATGCCCCGTCCCGCAGAGGAACGGAAGCTTAAGACAAAGTGTTTTTTCCTCAAAAGCAGGAAGGAAGCAGCCTCCGTGGAATTTCTCGATGGGGCGTGTGTGGGGGGTGGGGACGGCCCTGTCCGGCGGGTGGGGGGGCGGGTGTCCCAGAGGCTCTGCTCCCGACCTCGGCGGCCCTCGGGGATGATGGCATGGGCCCCTCCTGATCAGCAGTGGGAACCCTACCCGGGCCCCGGGGCCCCCACCCTCTTCGTGTCTCCAGAGTCGGTCCCTCTGCGTGTCGGTCCTTGGCCTGTCCATCCTCCGTCTTTCTGCCTTCTGCCCTTTAACTCATCCCGCAGTCTGTTCGTTCTCCTCCATCCGTCCTTCAGCCCCCTCCCATCCCGCCCCCTGTCCTGGACAGCCCAGCGGGAGCCCCCAGGGAGCTCAGCCGAGAGAGGACCCAGGGGCCTGGGGTCCCAGCTTGTGCTCCTGCCCCACCAGGTATCCCCCATCGTGGGCATGATCACAGGCACGCTCATCCTCATCCTGGTCCCAGCCACCAAGAGAGGCCACGCCGACCAGCTCGGAGGGCAGGTCAGGGTGCACAGCTCATGGCTCCGTGACATGAAGGCCCTGATCCGCAAGTGAGTGCAGCCGGGAGGGGTCTGGCGGGCGGGGGCCCTGGGTGGGCGGAGGACCCTCCCTGCCAGGCTGCCCACGGGCCAGTGTTCCTCACCCCTGCAGCCCGAGCCTGTGGGGACAGCAGGGACAGGCTCAGGGGCCTCGCTCAGTGCCGCTGTCCCCGCCCCTCTCCAGTCGCAGCTACGTCTTCTCCTCCCTGGCCACGTCGGCGGTGTCCTTCGCCACAGGAGCCCTGGGCATGTGGATCCCGTTGTACCTGCACCGTGCTCAGGTCGTGCAGAAGACGGCGGAGACGTGCGGCAGCCCGCCCTGCGGGGCCAAGGACAGGTGGGGCCGGGCGGGGGCGCAGGCGGCGGTCCCCCTGCCCCGGCTCGCCGCCCCCACTGACCCCGGCCCCCTGCCCTCTGTCCCCGCAGCCTCATCTTCGGGGCCATCACCTGCTTCACCGGCTTTCTGGGAGTGCTCACGGGGGCGGGAGCCACGCGCTGGTGCCGCCTGCGGACCCAGAGGGCCGACCCGCTGGTGTGCGCCGTGGGCATGCTGGGCTCCGCCATCTTCATCTGCCTCATCTTTGTGGCGGCCAAGAGCAGCATCGTGGGCGCCTACGTGAGTGCGCGGGGGGCGCCTGCATGGGGGCGGGGGTGGGCCGAGGGTGTGGGAAGTGCAGTCTGGCTCGCGGGGCTCCTCCCCACGGGGAGGCCCTCGTAGGCTGCCCGCCCTTCCCCCTGCTCTGTCCAGGGCCCTGGGCGTCTTCTCGAGCTGCCAGCCTGCCTTGAGTCCCTCTGTATTCTGCAAACTCCTGTGAGCCTGCGTGGCCAGACATGCAGGCCCCAGGGAGGGGTGGGAAGCCTGGGGGGCTCCCTGCCAGCCCCTGGGTGGAGGGCCCTGATAGCCGCTGTGGTCTCTCCTGGACAGATCTGCATCTTTGTTGGGGAGACACTGCTCTTTTCTAACTGGGCCATCACCGCGGACATCCTCATGGTGAGGCCGGCCGGGGTTCCCTTGTGCCAAGCCAGGATTCTGGACTCCTGGGGCAGCTGGAGGGGGTGGCAAAGAGGTTGGAGGCTGGCAGGCCTGTGGGGGGTGGACAGAAGGCCAGGCGAGCTGGGGAGGTGGGCCTGGAGGCAGGGAGGGACCAGGGTTCGGGGCTGAGAGCCGAGCCCTGGGCAAGCAGAGGCCCGGGCTGGGGCTGGATGCGGACGGAGAGGGGTGTCGGCAGGCTCCGCATGGCCGGGAGGCTGGCACTGCCAGGCTGGCCTGAGCGGGTGCTGCCTGCCAGCGTGCACCCCCCGCACCCGTCCACGCTCCCGGGGCCCTGCTCTCCCAGCCCAGCCTGGGTCCCGGGGGCGCCTGCCTGCGAGCCCGCGGCTGGGCTGGGTGGACAGAGGCGGTGTTCACAGGCCAACAATGGGCGCCCGACCAGCCAGCCAGGGACAAAAGGCCGTCTGAGCAGTGGCAGGGGCCGTGTCCCTGGGAGGAACCAGGAGGGGGTGTGGCCCCGATAACGGCAGCAGGCACTGTGGGGGGCGACCTGGGGACACCCTCCCTGCTCAGGGCCAGGAGGGGCTGGGAGAAGGGAGCGCAGTGCCTGCTGTGGGGAGAGTGGGAGCCAGCAGGGCAGGCCTCCCGGGGAGGCAGGAGAGGGATGTCACTTGGGGTCTGGGCCACACTCTGGGACAGCCCAGGGGACTAGGGTTGGCCTGACGTGGGGGGCTCCTACTGGCTTTTCTCCTCCAGGAAGCCCACCCTGCTTCACTGGGGGGCCATCTGTGGGTGGGAGTGGGGGGAGTCTGACTCAGCCCTGGGCTCACGTGGAGCCGGGCCAGTGGCAGGGTTGAGAGTGAAGGGAGAAGCGAGTCTGTGGCGCTGGCGCGACTCCTGTGCCTGCCTCTGCCCCCGGGGGCTGCCCCAGCAGCTGGCAGGGTTTGGGTCCCAGGGAAATCCTGTCCCATTTTATTGTCACAGCCACATGACTGATCGCTGCTGGAAATGGGGCCACACAGTCCCATCAGATCCAGCTGCCCCTCCCCCAGCCCTGTAAGGAGGGGCCCCGTGGGCCCCCCCCCCCTCCACTGCTGCTCTGAGGCTTCAGAAGACCTGCCTAGCCTGGGGGGCTCCTGGCTCTGGGGGCAGCAGGGAATTGGGGTGAGGGCTGCTCCAGGCAGGCCAGCCTGGGCCTTGCCACATCCTCGTGGAGGGGAACCGGCACGGTCTTCGGCTTATGGGCTCCAGTCCCAGCGCTGCCGCAGCCCGAGTCGTCCGTGTGCTGGGCCTCCGTTTCCTGCGACCCCTGCACAGGCTCCTGGCCACACGCCCAGGGCGGAACCTCAGGCAGCCTGCCCCCAGGGACCCTGGGAGTATGGGGACCCCAGTGATGAGGCCGGTGGCTGTGCCCTCTGGCATCTGACCTGCGGCCTCTTTGCAGTATGTGGTCATCCCCACGAGACGAGCCACGGCTGTCGCCCTGCAGAGCTTCACCTCCCACCTGCTGGGGGACGCTGGGAGCCCCTACCTCATCGGTTTTGTGAGTACCAGCGGCTGGGGGCGGCCTCGTGAGGTGGGAGGCACCCCCTGACCCACTTCCACCCCCGCAGATCTCGGACCTGATCCGCCAGAGCACCAAGGACTCCCCGCTCTGGGAGTTCCTGAGCCTGGGCTACGCCCTCATGCTCTGCCCCTTCGTGGTGGTCCTGGGCGGCATGTTCTTCCTCGCCACGGCCCTCTTCTTCCTCAGCGACCGCGCCAAGGCTGAGCAGCAGTGAGTGGGTGGGGTCGGGCACCTGCTGGCAGGGGGCATATGGGGTCCCCTTGTGGCCCGGCCTTGTGGGAGGGGGACAGCTGGCCCATGCATGTCCCCTGGCTACTCAGGCTTTCAGGAGGGTCCCCTGGCTGCCCAGGCTTGCAGGGCTGGGGGGTGGGTTGGGGACAGCTGGCACATGTGGGTCCCCTGGCTGCCCAGGCTTGTGGAAGGGGGACAGCTAGCAGGTCCCCTGGCCGCCCAGGATTGCCGGAGGGACCCGTCTGCCCAGCCTGCAGGAGGGGCTGTGGATGGCTCACACGTCCAGGCTGGGGACAGGCTTTCAGGGTTGGTGGGCGGGGGGGGCGCGGAGTGGTTGGCCCGCATCCTCCTCTGGTTTTGACTTCTTTCTTCTCTCCTCTTTGCTCCTCTATCTCCTCTCCCCACCCTTGGGCTCTCCCACCTTCCCCTGGGGCTGACGAGGTCCCTGCCCGGCACGTCCGGCCAGCCGGCCCCCGAGATGCGATGTGCCAGAGCAGTGCCTGGGCCCGGCCGCCGCTGATCCACCACCTTGACCCCCGCCCGTCTCTCCCCCAGGGTGAACCAGCTGGTGATGCCGCCTGCATCTGTCAAAGTCTGAGGCCGTGAGTGCAGGCTGAGCAGCTCCCGGCAGGAGGGGAGGGGTGGGGTTCCCAGGGAATGTTCCAGAAGCAGGAGCAGCTCCTTCAGAGGCACCTACCAACTCTAGGACCATGGCCATCTTCCTCTTGAAATGTGGCCCGCGCGGACTTGCTAGGTCAGGGGGGCAGGCAGGCTCCCACTTCCTTCCTCAGAAGGGATGAGGGCAGAGGTCGGGGCTGGGGCTGGCGGGAACCCCTACTCATCCGGGACTGTGCTCCCCAGCCAAGAAGCGTGCCAGGTCCTAAGTTGACCTTCCTCTGAACCCGGCCTCTGGGGGCTGCTCTTCCCAGCAGCCCTCCCCTTCAGCCCCTTGATGCCCCCAGAGACCAGGGACAAGCCCATTTCTTCAAAGAGCAGGAAGATGAAAGGGACAGTCTGGACTGGCTCCTTTCAAAGCCGCCTGTGACCTGGCCCCTCTTTCTAGGTGCCTCTGGGACCATGAAGACCCCCCACTGACACCCTACTTGGGAGGCGTCCCACGGCACCCTGGCCCTGCTGGGCCGTCTCGAAGCTTTGTGTGTGACCCGAGGCTGGGCACCCACCCTCTCTGGTCTGAGGCTGTGGAGTGGCCGTGGCTCCGAGAGGCCGTGTCCTCAGCTAGCGTGGAAGGATGTGTGTGGGGGAGCCACGCGGCTACACAGACTCCCTGGGGCCCGGGACAAAGACAGCCTCCAATGGGCTTGTGGGGAGAGCCTGGCCTGTCCCTGCCTCACAGGGTCCCGGGCAAGCCTCTGCCGTCCCCAGACCACGGGGCCGGACGGCTGGATTTCCCTACGTGGCGTCTCTGAAGGCCTAGCGGCTCCCGGAGAGAAGAGGAGGGGGGTCCAACCTCACGCTCGGGGACATGGGGACCACTCTGACCTCGGGGACAATGGACTCCAGCGGGCAGAGCTGGGTGCCCGTGGCTAGGCGTTTCCCAGCCTGGCTGGTCCCTATGAAGGACACTGGTCTCTGCTGCCTGCAGGAGCCCCGGTGGGGCCAGCTGCCGGGGAGGTGGCGTCTCCAGGGGTGAAGGCCCTGGCGGCCGCTGCACCTGACCTGTGCCCTAGGCCTGGGTGTGGGAGCCACACGCCCCCCACCCCAGCGGCAGGGCTCAGGGTGCTGCTGGAGGAAGTAGCCACCCCATGAGGCTTCCTGCCCCAGGAAAGGGCCAGGAGTGAGGTCCACACCCCAGGCTGGCTGCCGCAGTGCTCGGGGGCCCTGCCACCGCCCCCACACCTGCCCGCTGGCGGAGCTCGCCCTGCCTCGCCCGCCCCACGCGCTCCCGCACACCGGCTGGAATCGAGGTGGCCGGCCCCGACGACGCGCTGCCCCGTAGTTAGCTGGCGTGGCTTGTGCGTGTGCAAGCTAGCAGCACCCCGCCCCTCACCAAGCTCTGGGGCACCTATGGGGGTGGGACCCCCAAGACCAGCCCGGCCCCGACGGGGGGCCCCAGCGATGTTTTCTTGTTGTACAAGAACCACGTCCAAGTGTTGCCTCCTCTTCCTTCCGGAAGCCAAACTGCTCCTTTATTTTTCAGAGCTGCTGATCGTGAATCTCAGAGTCTTAAGAGAGAAACCAAATATGTTCCTCTTGTAAATGAAGGAATAAACCTATTTAAATCATGCCGCACTGGCTCCCAGGGCACAGCCGCCCGGGGCGGGGGGGCGCGCAGGGACAGTGGACATGCAAGTTCCTTTGGTGCTGGTACTTGCCGCAGGGCAAATGCAGGGGTCTCGGGGGCTCAGGGCTTCCTGACCTTCTTGAGCGACGCTTTCTTTTTCTTGGCCCCGCTCTGGAGCAGACTGGGGCTCCTGCTGACCAGAGACAACCTGGCCTTCTTCCGTGGCGACTTGCTGGACACCCCCTTCTCGGGCAGATCCTTCTGAGGCTGCTTTCTGCCGGCGGGCACCACGGGGGACACAGGCCTGGCTCCGTTCACCTGGGAGGGCCTCTGGTTTTTCTCCTGCAGCTCTGGAGTCTTGGCAGGAACGCTGGGACTCGTGGCATCTGGGGCCGGCCTCTTGGCGGCAGGTGTCCCGTTGGCCTGGGCGGGCCCCTGGGCCTTCCTCTTCTTCCTCCTCTTCTTGCCTGTGCTGGGGGGCTGGTCGCCCCCAGGAGCCGTGGGCTTGGCCTCCTCTGCCAGCGCCGTACCTTCCGACTTTCGCTTCTTGCGCTTCTTGGTTTCTGGCAAGAACCCCTTTTTCTTCCTCTTTGTGCTAAGGGGGCTCTGTGTGACCCTGGGGACTTCCCTGGCATCCTTCTTCTCTGACTTGGGGCGCCTTGGAGACGAGGTGCAACGTAAGGGTGCGCCCAGTGAGAGATGTGGCCCTCCCCACCGTGCTCCCCACCCAAGGGAGTCGCCAGGCCCCCCGGGACCTACTGGACTCCGAGGGCCTTCATGGCCTGCCAGTAGAGGTCACAGAGGCGGCTGCAGCCGGCCGAGCGCCCCCCTGGCTGCAGCCTCTGTTGCTGGCTCTGCAGCACTCCCAGCACGCCAGTCAGGTCCACGGTCAGCTTCTGTGAGCAAGGAACACCGTGGCTGCCGCAGGGACCAGAGGCAGGGCCCCTGCCGGGCTCTGGGTCCCACATTCTCCCACCCCCGCCACCAGCATCCTTGCTAAGGACCCCATCCTGGGCTGGACTGGGGGACCGACCTCCCCAGCTGCCGCCCAGACCACGAGCACTTCCCTCCACGGGCGCGGCCCTCCCTGGCATCCTCCCGTGGGGCGGGCCCCCCTCAGCCCAGCCCACGCTCCGTCCCCGGCCCGGCGCCCACCTCCTGATGGACGGTCCTCAAGAGGGTGTTGAGCAGCCCCAGGGAGGACAGCTCCTGCTGCTGCTCCGACTTGCTCTGCGCCTCACCCAGCGTCCGCAGATTCTAGGGGAGACGCCCGCTCAACACCAGAGCCCCGAGGGGGGAAAGGCCCCAACGGGGCAGCCTGGCCCCAGCTGAAGCCCAGGGTCCCAGAGACCCACCCCAGCGGGGACGCGGCAGGGGCCCACAACCCTCACCTCCGTGACCTTCACCAGGATCTGGCTGACCAGCTGTTCCCACTCGGGGTCCTCAAAGCACAGCCGCAGCTCCCGCGTGGGCAAGGCCTTCTGGAGCAGCACACAGGCTTGGGCCTGGTTGGGGGGCGGGATGGGGGCCTCAGGGCAGCGGCCCAAAGCTCAGGGAGCCACGGGCGGACTCCACAGGCCTTGGGAGCGGCCACCACGTGGGCCCAGCCCTCTCCCCAGGCAGGTGCAGGAATTGAGACCAGGGACAGTGGGGACAGTGCCTGGCCCACTCGTCAGCTCACTGTCCTCCTGAGGCCTGCCTGTCAGCCTGACCCTGGGGGATGGCCACATCCGAGTGCACACGTCAAGGAGCTCGGGGTTCAGGCCACATGGGGGGGGCAGTAGCGGAGGTGAAGCTTTCCCTCCCAGCAGTGACTCTGTGCCCTTCCCAGGGCACCTCCAGGGCCTCCCAAACACCCGGGCGGAGATGGTCACGCGGGTAACTTTGACAGGCCTGGGACTGGGGTCCGGGACAGGCCTACCTGATGGCGGGGCCGTGCCTGGCCCGTCACGTGCTGGATCACGACGGGGAGCAGGCTCTTACAGAGAACCTACGGACGGCAGGACGGGGCAGTGAGCTGGGCCAGGCCGCGCAGGGGTCCCGGGGGCGGGCGGGCCCCGACACTCACCGGGTGCCGGGAGAAGAGGCTGAGAAACATAGGCACAGTCAGTGGGCTGTTGCGCTTGGTCAAGAAAGAGGTCAGCGCCGAGGAGAAGATCGGAGTCACGAGGCTCAGATCCAAGCCGCTGCTAGCCTGCGCCACGGGGGAGAGCAGCTGCGTGATGCCGGGGAGAGGGACAGGCACGCCCGTCCTGCGGGAGCTGGGGGCTGGCTCCCGGGAGTCATGGCCTCCACTTCCCCTCCGTGACCCCGCAGCCACGCTCCAGCGGCCGAGCCCTCCTGGGCCGGGGCCTGCTCACCTCGGGGCCCCTGGGCTTGGGGCCGGCTTTCTCCTTCTTCTGGGGCT
This sequence comes from Mellivora capensis, assembly GCA_004024625.1. Classification (NCBI taxonomy): domain Eukaryota; kingdom Metazoa; phylum Chordata; class Mammalia; order Carnivora; family Mustelidae; genus Mellivora; species Mellivora capensis. Next base: position 63,034 of record PISX010005644.1, on the reverse strand, counting down.
TGCAGGCGGTGGCGGCCACACTGTTGCCCTTCAGGACGCGGAGCAGGTAGAGGGCCGCGTTGAAGTAGTAGAGGGAGAGGGAGGCGTCGGCCTGGCGGCTGGCCTGCTGCACCAGCCGCTCCACCTGTGCGTACAGAGCCCCCACGCCGCGGCCCACGTCGTGGCAGTAGTGCCGGGAGCGGCACAGGTGGTGCCTGCATCGGGGGAGGGGGAGCCGGTCACCACGCGTCTGCGTCGCCCCGCCTAGCAGAGCCCGCCCCCAGGGAGGATGCGCGTCCCAGTTCACAGGCAGGGAGACAGGAGCCCAGAGGACAGGGGTCTGACTGCGGCGGCAGGGGTGGGCCCGGGGCCGCCTGCAGCTCTGCTGAGGGGGAGCGAGAGGAGAAACCAGCGCCCGGGGCTGAGCCTGCCACACGGGCAAACCTGCCGCCCCTAGGACAGACTTCTGGGCCCGGAGACTCGGGCCCGCGGTGCTCAGGGAACGAGAACCAGGTCATCAACAAACTCAGCCCCGGCAGGTGGCGGGGACAGCCCGCCCAGCGAGCGCGACCTGGGGCTGACGAGGATGTGCGGTTGGGGGGGGGGGGGGCGCAGTCCGTCCCCGTCCGTGCTGGGGCCGGCAGGTCTGCACCCCCACACCCCCCTTTCCTGCGGGGACCCCCCCCCGGCTCTGGTCCTGAGCCTCTGCTCCTACTGCCGGGCCCCACCCGCGCCCTCACGTGAAGATGCGGGCCGTCTTGTGCAGCAGGTCCTGCTCCTGCTTGGAGCTGCTAGTCCGCATGCTGCGGCGCATCACGTCCAGCAGCGGCTCCAGCAGCTCCAGCACCAGCGGGTTCTCGGGCTGCTTGGTCACCAGCACTTCGATCAGGTCCAGGACCTGCGGCCAGGGGGACCGGTCAGTGGATGCGGGGCGTGCAGGGGGGTGGTGGTGGGGGCACGGCGCTGCTGGCGGCTCTCGCGCTCACCCGGATCTGGAAGTCTCGCCGGAGCGCCTTCTCCTTCCGTAGCTTGTTCTTCTCATCCTTCCGGGCCTGGATGCGCAGCTTCTGTTCAGCGAAGAGGCTGGCGAGGTTCTGGTCCAGGGCCATCATGGCCTCGTCCCCTAGTTCCTCGTCGTCATCCTCTCCGTCCACCGCACCCTGAGGGACAGACGCCCGCTGAGCAGTTGGCCGCTGGCTGCAGGCGTGCCCCCCCGTCCCCCCATCCCCTGCCGCTGCTCACCAGCGCCTTCCCTGCCTGCAGCACGGCCATGAGCTGCTCCCGGAAGCCCTGGTCCACGTCCCCATCCCGGTCCTCCTCGTTGCTGTCCTCGTCGTCACTGTCGTCCTCGCTGGCCGAGGGTCTGTCGTCTTCACTGTCCGAGCTCTTGTCCTGCGGGGTCCCCTGTGTTACACCCCCCGCTGCCTGCCCCACGTCCGCCCGCCCAGCCCTCCTGGCACGCACCTCCCCGCTCTCCGACTGCTTCTCGGAATCTTCCGTGACCACCACGTTGTCCTCGTCTGGGCTCTTCTCGGGGTTCAGCACCTGAACAGATTCCGCACAGCTGACACCTGCCGCTGCCAACACCGCCCCCCGCACCAGGCCCCGTCCAGTCTCAGCCCAGGGGCCCCCATCTCGGGGAGGACGACGGAACCCGGACAGGAGGGCACACCCCGGGGGGCAGGGAGCACACCGTCCGGCGAGGCTCCCAACCACTCTGCACGTTACGGCAATGACGAGGGGGCCCTCGTCCTGCGGAGAGCCCCGTCCCAGACCCCACTCCCCCACACGCCCCAGCTTACGTCCAGGATCAGCTGCAGAGCCCGTGGGGTCAGGTGGACGCACACGTGGCTGAAGACGGTCCGGGCCACCTGGCGCATCAGGTGGCTGGGCTGGGCCAGTAGGGCCAGCAGGATCTCCACCAGCACCTCCACCCACGGCGGCTCCTGGGGGTCTGCAGGCGGGAGAGGCTGAGCCGGGTCCGTGGGGACGTGCCCACCCCCTCAGCCCTGGGGGCAGTGACCCACTGGCAGCCTTGGAGCGGGTCCGGCGGGGCTTCTCTCCCAGGCTCTTCTGGATGCAGGTCTGGATGTCTGCCAGCAGCTCGCAGCTCTCCGCGGGGGACTGGGGCAGGGTGAGGACAGGATCAGGGGCAGGCCCCACTCCCGGCCCCGCTGAGCCCCTCCCAGCCAGGACTGAGCACCCCAGGTGCCCGCCCACGGCCTCAGTACCCAACAGGCCACCGCGGGCCCTGGGAGCCCCATGACGCTAGACGTCCCCCCACACTGACTGTGATGCCCCTACAGAGCACCAGGACCGTTAATGGAGTGGATTCCATGCCACTTGGCCCCCATCGTGCTGGGGTTAGCCCAGACCGCAGCCCCACCCAGGAGTTGGGGGAGCCGAAGCCCCCGCGGGGCCCATCCTAGCATGCAACTTCTGCGCCTGGCCGGGATGGCGGAGCGCGGCCGCGGGTGCCCCACACCCTTCATCCGGGACAGCTGCACACGCAGCTCCGGGGCGAGCTGAGCGCCCAGTTGGGGGGCAGGTGCCAAGGGCGTCCCGTGCCCACTGCCGCCTGCTGCCATCAGAGGCCGACGCCAGGATCCGAAGGGGCACTGAGGCCCCACGTGTGCACACACGCCACGTGCACATAACTCACGTGGACGTGCAGAGACCACACACACACAGACCGACAGGCACACATGCCGCTAGAGACACACAGACTGATACATGCCGTACGCACACGCCCAGGCCACACACCCCACACACAGATGCACCCACACACCTCACAGAGACCAACACGCGCACACATGACCCGCCTGCAGGCCAGGCCCGGGCGTCTGAGGTCTGGAAGCAGACTGCGACCCCGACCCTGGTCCCAGCCCAACAGGCAGAAGGCGGTGCCAGAAAGCGCAAGACCATCCCACAACCTGAGAGGAGGCCTCGGGAGGAGCCAGGACAGAGCCGGAGGACTGAGCCCCAGCTTCAGAAAGAGCTTCTGGGTGGAGAGAACGGAGACATCGAGAGACGCGGTCATTGGCGTGGGGACAGGGACGTGCAGGCCACGACCATGGTGTGCAGAGCCCCACGCTGGGGAGCCACAGGGACACATGCTACCCCCCACCTACCACGGCGACTGCCGGTGGGTGAGGTTCGGGGGGAGGTCAGGGCCTCGCTCTGCGCGGCCCGTGGACTGTGGCCGCCGCAAGCACCAAGGGAGCAGGCCCGTCCCGGAAGGCCGCGTGTCCTCCGCCACACCTCCCACCTCTGCTCGGGCAGGCAAATCTGGGGGTCTGGTGGGAGAGTGCAGTCAGACCCGAGGGCCCAACCCAGGCCACAGCTGTGTGGCCTGCACCAGGTTACTCGGCCGGGAGCTCTGGCCACCCCACCTGGCAAACGAGGCGGCACCTGCCACAAAACGGGGGGTAAGAAATGCTGCACGGGCAGCCTGACATGCAACGGAGGCCCAGAAAGTGGACGGAGCGGCTCTTCCTTGGAACTGTAACCCCACTAGGGCCCACACTGCCAGTCTCGACTCGCAGAGCGCCCAGGCCGCCGCCCCCTCCTCTCCAGGCCGCCTTACCTTGAAGAGGTAGATGCCCACCAGGAACAGCAGGTGCTGGAAGGCACTGGCCTTGGCCTTGGCCTCTGGAGAGCAGGCCTCCAGCTCCTTCAGTGTCTGCAGCATCCTGCGGTGACACGGGCAGGCTCTCAGGCCTCTGCTGCCCCTGGGCCCTGGGGTGTCCCACCTGCCCCCTGGAAACCCCAGCCCCTCACCGGTCCCAGGCCTGGCGCTGCTGCGTGGTAAAGGGCGTCAGGAGGGTCACATTGCGGCCGTGGTTCAAGAGCAAGTCTGCGAACTGTACCAGCCGGTGGGTCCAGGCCTGCCCGTCCGGGGTCTGCTCCGGTGCCTGCCTGAACTGGGTGCTGATGGTCTGCAGCAGGCTGGGAAGGGCAGGGCTGGGGTCACGGGCTGGGCCGCGGACACGGCCGCCTCCCAGCACACCCACCCCCCGACCTGCAGGAGCTCACTGGGCCTCCACATGCTCCCAGCTGAGAACCAAGGAAGCGAGTGAGTTCGTGCCACCCTGCCTGCCCACCCTGCCGGCTCCAAGGCTGCCCACGGCCCACCTGAAGAAGGCGCTGCTGACCACCTCCCGGGTCCGGCTCTCCAGAGGGAAGGAGAACCGTTGCTCCGTCTCCCGAATTTGGGACGTAGGCTTCTTCGTTTCAAAGAACGAGTGGAAGAAACAAAACCTGGAAAGGGCAGGAGCGCCACGGGTCTCAGCAGCCCCCGCCCAGGATGGCATCACCCAGGGCCCAGGGACAGGTAGTGGCAGAAACAACATTTCCCAAGTCTGGATCTCCAGCCGAACCGGACTTGGCCTAACTGCGGCGGAACTGGAATCTGTCCCTCGGAAGCAGGCCACATGTGAGGCCGCCACATCAGAGCAGGCCAGGGCCTCCGCAGACATGGGCTGCCCGCCACGCCCCCCCCGCCCCCCCCGCCCCTTGGCAGCGTGGTGAGGGCTGAGAGCACCTGGCAGAGGCGAGCCCAGTGCTGAGGCCTCCCTAGCCCCGCAGGTGTCTGCAGGGCCCACGGCTCTGTGCTTCCTGGGCCCTTTCCTTTCAGGGGCTCCTGGGGTTTTTCCCTAAACCACCTTCTGCCTAAGGGGCGAGAATGGCCTACTCCCTCCTGGCTCCAGGGCGACCAAAGACTAGGCAAGAGGCCCAATTCTTGGGCTCCTATGGGGGGGCTGAGGGCAGAGCCTGTCCCACCTGGCCACCTCCTCAATCAAGTCGTCCTCCTTCTCCGCGTGCAAGGCGTCCACGATGCTGACCAGGCGAAGGATGACCCACTTCCGCAGCCGGAATACAGCTCGCTCAGGCCTGGCGGGGGGAGCGCCGGGTTACTGGTACCACTCTGCCCACCTCAGAGACGGAAACGCCGAGCTCCCCCAGCCCGGCCACCAGCATGGGGACACGCAAGGAAACTCGGGCCTTCCAGGAAAGCGGTGGCTCGGCCCTGCCCTTCCCTCCCCTTCTGGGACCACCATCCTGTGGGAGTGGGGCCCGGCGCCCCCCCTCCCCCCGGGAGCTCTGCACGCCCACTCACCCGTGCGCCGAAGCATCCTGGGCTTTCTTCTGGTTGCTGGTGCTGAAGTCCACCAGGGACTCCAGGTCGGGCCGGAGAAACGTGGTCTGTAGCCAGGCCACGTAGCCCTTGAGGGCGCGGGGACTCAGGGAGCGCACAACCCTCCAGAACGTGGGCAGGACAGGGAGGCCCTGGTTGGTGATGCGGGTGAAAGCCACCACCACGGCCAACTGCCGCTCGGGGTCATCCCGGCAGCCCTCCAGGAAGGCCCCCACGTACGCGTCCATCTCCGGGCCGAACCTGAACTGGTTTGGGAGCTGTGAGAGTCAGGCCAACACCGGGGTCACCTGCCGGGAAGGTGCAACGGTCCCACCGCCCTCTTCTCCAACAGGTGAGCCCGAGGCCTGGCAAAGCCCTGTGTCGTCCACGGCCAGGCCACGCCGCCCCCGCCCTGCGGCCCCAGTGCTTCCACCGCGTATCACAGTGGGCCGCCATGCACCCACTCCCGCCCCAGGACAAGCTGGGTTCCCGGGTCAGGGTCCCGGCTGGGGCATCAACCCCCTTGTCTAGCTCCTGGCTGTGTCACCATGCCACGTGCGCCACGCCACGTGACTCTGTGACCACAGGTGTCATCTTCATGACAACCCCTCCCCGGGGGCCCCTTCTGTCATCTTACAGATGAAGAAAACCGGCCACTAACTTTTCAAGGCTACAGGGTTCCAAGTGGGGCCTGTGGGATGTGGAGCTGTCGGTGCGGCTGCCCTGCCCCTGCTGCAGCCAGAATGGGGGGTGGCCACACCCCATGCCCAGGAGCCCGCCGTGAGCGCTCTAGGGAACCTGACCCGTCATCTTCACGGAAGCTCTGCCGAAGACGCCAGGCTCACAGAGGCGAGGCAGGCCCGGGCCAGGGGCCAGCCCGGCTCCCAAGCCTGAACTCCTAACAAGCACATGACTCTCCCGTCCAGTGTGGGCGCGGCATGAGGTCGCACACGGCTCTCGGCGGTCACAGACCAGGATGGCTCCCCTCACTGGAGCACCAGGTGGGGGTCGGGAGGTCTGGGTGGGCTGCTGGCCACACGCCTGTGCTGAGGGGCCTGAGGCCGGAAGGACTGACCCTGCCGAAGTCCACTCAGAGGGGAAGGCTGGGGGCAGCCAGGTGGCTCACCTTACCCAGAGAGAAGGGACACCTGTTTCCCCAGCAGGACCGCCAAGGCAGGAAGGCTGAGGACGCTGCGGCCAAGAGCAACCCTCTCCCCAAGAAGCTGGCTGACCCCAGAGGCACCCGCCCTCCTGGCAGTGCTGGGGTAGGGAGGATACCCACCTTAGCGGTGACCATGTGCTCCCCGAAATGCCGGATCAGGTCGCCCTGCATCACCAGAGGCAGCTGCTCCTCGGACAGCAGGGGCAGCGCCACGCCCAACAGGCGGAAGCACAGGTAGCTGGGGGCGCGAGGACAGCCCGCTCAGAGCCCTGCCTCGCCCTGCGGGTCTGGTGGAGCTGGGGCCCCCGCGCACCTGGCCGGCCCGCCCCCGAGCTGGGCCCCCGCGCACCTGGCCGGCCAGAACTGCTTCTTCAGGAGCCCCTGCTCCACCACTTCCTTCCAGAACCGTGGGAACTTGCCCTCCTGCAGTGACAGGCGGAGCAGGTCCAGAGCCACGGGGGGCAGCTTGCGCTCCTTCTTCACGGAGGCGGCCGCCGTCTTCAGGACGTTCACCAGTCTGGGGAGGGGCAGAGGGACTCAGGGGGGAGCCAGCCAAGCGGGCGGCAGGGTCCCCAGGGGAGCCCATCCTCCCACCGCCCTCACACCTGGGGATGTTCTCATCTGAGAACAGGTTGACTGGTCCCATCAGCTCCTTGAGCTTCTCCGGCACCTTCTGCTGGGCCAAGAGGAAGAGCTCCAGGTGCTCAGGGGAGCCCAGGACTGAATTCAAGTCCGCCTTGAGGACTTTCGGCAGGATCGCCTGCAACGTGGCTTCTGGGACCTGGCGTGGGGACACGGGTTGGGGGAGGGTCGTGCTGTCCCAGCACCTGTGCCACTTCCCCTGTGAGGTGAGTCCTGGGGCCCTGTTGCACCTGCCAGGCTTCCGTGAGGCGCCCCCCCAGTGCCGGGTGAGGTGGGACAGCTGCCCTCACCCTGCTAGGCACCAGAACCCTGACAAGCTGTTTGTTATGGAGCTCACTCCACGGCCAGTCCTGGGGCCTTGGGTTTTTAACAAGTGCCTCACCGATGCTGACTAGATACCCTTCTAGTTATCCCTCTTTTGGTTGATTCAGGACTAGCTCACTTTAAATATTTATTTATTAGAGAGAAGAACTGAAAAAGCAGGCATGCGTCGGGAGAGCCGCAGAGGCAGAAGCAGGGTCCCCACTAGGCAGGGAGCCCGACATGGGGTTTGATCCCAGGACCCCGAGCTGAAGGCAGACGCTGAACCCACTGAGCCTCCCAGGAGCCCCAAGGGATGAGTTCATTTCCTGCACAAGGTGCGCCAAGCGGAGAGCTGGGGCTTGAGTTCATGCCCCAGCCTCTTCCTCCAAAGCAAAGGGTTCTAGGTGCTGGCCCGCCTCCCTTTCCCCAGCAGGGCCGCGGGGCCCTGGGGGTCAGCTCTGCCCAAAACAAAAACAGCAACATGTTTAATTTGCTTGCCATGTGGCAGGTGCTGCTCTAGAACAGCGCCGTCCAACGCGGCAGCCGCTGAGCTCTCGGAGCGGTCACGTGAGTGGAGATGGGCCCCGAGGACAAGATACACGAGGGACTCGACGGGAGAAAAACGTAAGGATCCTCTGCACTTCCGCACCGATCACGTGTGGAAACGTCACCCCAGGTCCGCTAGGCTGAGTGCCTCCCAGGGGACACCGCTGCTCTGGGGTGTCCAGGCTTCTGCTCTCAGCCTCTCCACCTGGGGCCCCACGGTGGGAAGCCCGTACCTCAGAGAGGATGTCCACCAGGGCCTTCTGGGGCTGCTCCTGCAGGTGGTTGTGGTGCTGGGCCAGGTTCTGCAGCAGCTTTACCGACTTCATCAGTGCCTCGGAGTCCTGGTGCCCAAAGAGGGGACACGGTTATGAGCAGGGCACAGCACGCCACGGGCCCCCCAACTCTCCAGCCCGCCCACATGCCCCCTGCCCCCAAAACTCTCACCTCCACCAGCCTGCCGGACTGAAAGAGGGCTAGCACCCCAAAGAGGTTTGCAAAAAGAGCAGGTCTCATCATGGCCTAGAAAGGAGTTTCAGGCCTCAGTGAAAACGGCCCAGGAACCCCAGCCTGGAGCTGCCCATCTCCCCCAGGCCACTCTCACCTTCTTAACTTTCTGCAAGTTGTGCTTCTCCTGGATCTGCTGCAGGACGCTGCACAAGGGGATGTCTTCAAAGGACTGCAGCAGCTGCCGGGGGTTTGCAGCAGGAGGGCGAGCGGGGTTCAGGGAGGGGAGGTCCAGCCCCACCCAAGAGACCCCAGCCTCCTTCCAAATCTCCCTTCGACTTCTGGCCCGAGGCCCGCGGTGCCTCTGGGTGCCCACCCCAAGCAGTGCTGGTGCGAGAACAGGGCTGCTGCAGGGAGCTCAGTCTCGCCTCCCTGCCCCGGGGCCATCAGGCTTCAGAGACTCCCGTTAGCCCGTCTCCACAGCCTGCTCCGAGCCGCCCCCAGCGAGGCTGCTAAGGGACTGGGCCTTGAACGCCCTCCGGCTGCCCACGTGCCTCCGGGGCGGCCTCTAAGCCGCTGACTGTGGAAGAGCGCGTCAACCCTCGCCAGGGGCGGTAACCCACCCCAGAGCTCACTCTGCCCGTCGGAGGCCCCCAGAGGCTGGTCCACCCACGTGCCCAGAAAGAAAACTGCTCACCCCCGGCGCACCCGCCTGGGCGTCCTTGTGCACGGGCCCCGCTCAGCTCGCACCTCGGCGCGGGGACGGCGCTCGGCCCAGAAGCCCGCCCTCCCCGCTCCCCGCTCCCCCGCGCCCCAGCGCGCGGCTGGGCTCCTGCCCCTTCCCGAGCCGCCGCTCACCTGCGCCAGGGCCAGGCTGTAGCAGGGCCGCGCGGTCTCTCGGCCCACCCCGAGCCCGGTGATGAGGCGCTTCAGGGCGTACTTCCTCTCGGGTCCCTGGCGGAGCGAGCGCGGCCGGCAGTGAGGGCGGCGGTCCCGCGGCGCGCATCGCCACCCCCGCCGCGCGCCCCCCGCCCGCCCCGCCCCCCGCCGCGCGCCCCCCGCCCTGCCCCTGCCCCCCGCCGGCGCACCTGGGGCCTCGCGCGCAGGTACCCCAGCAGCTTCTCCGTGGCCTCCAGCCGCGTCTCCTGCTCCGGCTTCGCGATGTCCCAGAAGAAGTCCAAGAACTCGCGGCTCTGCTGCAGCAGCCCCTCGCGGTCGGCCGGCCGCGGGCCGCTCGTGGCCGCCCCCCCGGGGGACTCGGACTCGGCCGGGACCCGACCCTCCATGTCTGCCTCGCGCCGCGAACACGTGGGCTCTGAAGACGGCCACTTCCGGGTCAGGTCGCGGCGCGTGCGCGCTGGGCTGGCCGCGGGGGCGGGGCCTCGCGGGCCAGGGGGCGGGGCCTCGCCGGTCGGGGGCGGGGCCTTGTCGCGCAGGGGACCGGCCGAGTCGCCTAGGGGCGGGGAGTCTGGGCGGGGCTGGGGTCCTGGGGCTGGTGCGCTCGCCCCGGGGTTCATTTAAATTTTTTAAAAGGGACTTTACTTCTCTGTTTGAGAGAGACCAAGATAGCGACAGGGGTAGCGAGAAGAGAGGGAAAAGCGGGCTCCGCACTGAGCAGGGCCCTAACGTGGGGGGGGCTTCCATCCAGGAGCCGGGTTCAAGACCCCATCCGAAGGCAGGCGCCTCAGTGCCAGGGCCACCCCGGCGCCCCTATTTACTCACTGTAAAGATTTACTTATTCGTTTTAGGGGCGGAGGGAGAAGGGAGAGCGTCGCATGCAGAGTCCCCAGTGAGCCTGCGGAGTCCCGCCGGGGTTGATCCCAAGACCCCGAGGCCGCGGCCGAAACCAAGCGCGGGATGCTAGCGGGATGCTTGGTCCACGGAGCCACCCGGGAGCCCCTCGCTCTGGGACTTCAGCCTGAGCGCCGTGGGGACGTCGGACGGTTTTGTGCACGGGGAAGCCTTGAAAAGCTCACTCGGCCCGTGTGGGGCGTGGGTTGCAGGACCGCAGAGGAAGAGCAGGAAGGGACCCTGGTGGGGTGGAGGGAGCCCACCCGTGGGAGTCCAGCTGGTCTGGAGCTCGTTGCAGGGTGATGGGTGTGGGGGAGAAGGACAGAGAGGGCGGACATAGCCGGGTAGCCGGTGCTGCCCTTCACTGGGCTGGGGGAGTGACTTCTAGGAAAGCAGAGCTGATTTGGCCAGGGCCGGGAGGAGCACAGCGGGTCTCTGGAGGGTTGTCATCCCCGGGGACCCCAGCCCTGCCGGGGGCATGGGAGGCTGGCAATGTCAGGGCCAACACCCACCCCTTAAGGCCCACACCCCCAGGCCCCTGGGGCCCCTCCAGCTTGTCTCATCCCCTTCCTTGTTCTGCCGTTTTAGGAAGTGAGACACAAAGGTTTACCTTTTGTCTATGGTGCCCCAGGAGCAGAAGGCGGACAGGATTAGGGGAAGCTGGTAGACCTGGCCCAGGCTCTGCCAGTCCGGGGTAGGTCTGCGATGGTGCCCAACAGGAGGCTATGACACCAAGCACCTCGCAGGCCGGTGAGAAACTGGGAAGTGGGAATGGCACAGGCATCCGTGAGATTTGATCTTTATTTTGTTTCCAGCTCAGTTGAGAGACGTTGGCAGAGGGTGGCCTGAAGGGGCAGACAGAGAGGCCGGCAGGACCCCAGGCCCTGCCTGCCCTGCCCACGGGGTCTGGAGCCTAGGCAGGGGCTTGGCACCCTACTACCTGTCCTTCTCAGAGCTGGATCTGAACTGGAACCTGGGGCTCTTTCCCCAGTACCCTCAGTCTCCTTAGCTGAAACAGAATCCGATCTGCAGTCCAGGGTACTGGCCGGGCCAGAAGCTGTGGGCCTGAGCTAGCAGCGAGCCCAGAACTGGGCACACTTGCTATGCACGTCCTCATTGCCGGGTCTGGTCTGCTCCTGCCTCCAGGTGGGAGACCCCCACCCTCCCACCCCCGGCTAGACACATCCCCCACTTAGAACCCCTGGACGGTGCAGCAGCTCCTGGGGACACTGGAGGCATGGGCATGCTCTGCCTGGACAGCCACCTGGAGCAGGGTCCCTTGGCCACAAACACTAGCGCTCAGTGTCGGTCCCTGCCGTTGCTGGTGCTGGGCCTGGGTCTGGGGCCCAGCCAGGTGACTGAACAGGGCACGAGTCACAACTCTGGCCACCGCAGGAGTTCCCGAAGCCACCAGCCCTAACACATCAGCCTCTGTGTCATCCGAGCTTCCCTGGAGGATGAGGGGACAGGCCCAGGCACTGGCTGTAGGCTTGGCCACCAGGTTACTAAGGAGAACCCCGGTGCTCGGGGACAAGTGTCCAGAGCCAAAGGGGCTGCTGAGCGAGGAAGTGAGGAGCAGCACTGAGCCACCGCCGTCTACAGCGGCCAGGATGCTGCCCACAGGGCCCACGGGAGCTGCTGAGCGCGCCGGGCAGGGGTCGGGGCCGGGCTCTCCTGAATGCAGGGCTGCGCCTACCATCGCCAGCAGCTCTGGGCAGGCTGAGGGGCCAGGGGTGGTGGACAGGACGCCTTGCGGTATGGTTCGTTGCACCGCGGGCTCCAGGGTGGGTGTGGGCCTGGACGGGGGCCTCCGCAGCCCTAGGTCTCTGACCAGCAGGCCTAGTAGGGCGTCCCCGGCCAGGTCCGGGGCTGGGGCTTGGGCCGCTTGGTGCAGCACGGCTGCAAGTTTGGGGTTGGTGGCTCGGGCCCCGGGGCCCAGGGGGGTCCCATCGGCATGGCACAGTAGTGGACAGAGGCCCTTTGTGCCCTGGGCTGCCAGAGCTGTGGCCAGGGCTGTGTCCACCAGGAAGCCATCTTGAGCCAGCGAGGCGGGGCCCCCCAGCAGCCGTGGCCACGGCAGGCGGCCAAAGCGTGCATGCAGCAGGCGCAGGCTGGGCAGAGCGGAGGGCAGTCTCAGGCCGGGGGCCAGGGGCTGCGCGGGGCCCGGCGTCAGGGCAGTTGGGCTGCCTGAGGAGCTGTTTTGGAAGAGGACCCAGAACGTGGCACCTGGAGGAGACAGAGGGGTCACCCAGGACTCAGGGGCCATGGGGTCAGGCTCGCTCGGTGGCTTGGGGGGAGGTCGCTGCCTTAGCCTGAGGTTGGGCCTGGAGACTGGGGTCAGTAACTAGGCCCAGGGTCAAGACCACATGCACCAGGGAGCAGGGCTCACAGCCTAGGTCCTGCCACTGAGCGGCCCGGGGTGTCAAGACCCAAGGTACAGATCACGGAGCAGGCCCGGCGCCGCGGGGCACTGACCTAGCCCCGTGGCGTGAGGATGCACCACCGCCAGACACAAAGCTGCTCCCACTCCTGCGTCCACGACGTTGCCCCCGGCGACAAGCAGCTCTCGGCCCAGGTGGGAGCACGCGGCTACGGCCAGGAAGACACTGTCTTGGGGTGTGGCCAGCGACCAGTGCCCTGGGCCCCGCCCTCCCCCAAGCAGCTCCTGGCTCTGACCTGCCGGGCTGATGATGGCACCGTGGTGGAACACACCGGGGGCGTGGGAGTGCCCGCCGGGCCGGGGGGCTGCCGAGCCCTGGCTTCCTGTCGGGTCACCCCTGATGTAGAGTTGCCTCGCGGCCAGGGAGAAGCCAATGACCAGCAGTAGCAGGGCGGCGCCGAGGTGGGCCCAAGCCCCGGGCAGCCCGCCAACCTCGTTCCTGCCGAGAAGGGTGTCCTGAGTCAGGCCTGGGACCAGGGGACGACCAAGAATTCTGAGGGGGCCCAGGGACTATTTCCCAGAAAGGCCTCCTGGCACTGCATAGAGGAGACATGGTGACTGGAAGGGGCTTGGGGACACAGGCCAGCCAGGGAGGGAGTCTCTGGGCTGAGACCGGCAGGAGGGAGGCCCGTGGGGGCTCGTCTGGCTTGAGGAGCAGGGCCCAGCCAGGTGTGGCCAGACCCCAGCCTGCCCAGCAGGTGCGTCCTGCACCGGGGGTTGGGGGGGGCCCTCTGATGGAGCAGCAGGCACGGCTGGCTGGGGGTGATCTGAGCACAGACCTCGGACTAGCCGGTGGAGGCCTGGGGTCTGGGGCTGCAGCCCGGCTTCTCCCCATTCATCCAGAAAGTTCCTGGAGCCAAGTCGAGCCAAGCATGGGAGTGTCTGCCCTCTGCCCCCATGTTGGGGGCTCCAGAGGGAGGGACTTGCCAGCGTCAGGACCGAGGGGCCGGGTGCCCAGACCCCTCCTTGACTCACCCCAAGGAGTTGTGGGGCCTCCAGGAATTGGAAACGACCAGCTCAGAGGTCTCCTCCTCATTGTCCTCGTCGTCCTCAGACCCTAAGCTGGGGTCCCAGAGCAGCAGCTGTCGGTAGAGCATGGGCCTTGCCTCCGGTTCCATGGCCCCGCGGTGCCCACACCGGCTCTGCCGCCTGCCGGCCTTCCCGCTGAGTCCTGGCCTTGCCTGTGCCTGGCTGGTGAGAGGTGGAGGCTGCCTTGGGGAAGGGTGGTATGGAATCTAGAACAGGTCTGGGCAGGGCACGGGGCCAGGGAGACTGCGTGTGAGACTGCCCCATCAGGGCACAGGCCTGGGGGCTCTCGGGGCTGGGGGGCCTGAGAGGGGGTGCCGCTCAGGGAGGCAGAAGGAGCCCAGCCCCGGGGACCACAGCCATGGCCCGAGACGCAGCCAGCATTCCCGCGGGTCCCCTGCCTTCCGGGGATGCAGCTACCAGATCCCCAGCCTGTTCAGGACTCAGTGTGGCTTGGGTCAGGGCTCAGCTGGGAACCAGGTGCCGGTGTGGGCCGTGTGGGGGAGCCCGGCCTTCTCTGTCCGGGAGCCCCCTGAGGCTGGGGAAGGGGACTCCATGGTGCGTCCTTTGGCTCTTGCCAACAAGTGGCATGGTAGACCTCCTGGGCCCACAGCCTGCTCCGAGTTCCCCACAGCTGCTCCGTGCTGACCCATCTCCCTGGGACCACGTCACACCCCCAGCCCCCTGGCCTCACAGCCAGACCCTGCCTCCCACATCGCACAGCCTCGAGGCCACCCCCAACTGCAAATGCACTCCCACTGGGTTCTCTCCTCCCCACTGCAAGGGTAAGCCATCCCTGCCTCCACTTCTGGTCCCAGCCCCTCCTGGTTCCTGCCTCCCACGGGCCCAGGGCCCCACACCCTCACTGGCCCCTCCTCTCCCACGGCTTCATGATTTCCCCGGTGGTTCCTGTCTCCTTTTGAGTGCACCGGAATCACTCAGGGAGTTTGTGTGGTCCGAGGTCTGACTCTGTAGGTCTGCAGGGGCACCAGGAATTGGCTTTCCCAGGTGATCCTGGACCATACTTTGCGTAGCACTGACCCACAAAAAGCCACAAACACCTGTGGCCTGCACTTCCCTGCCTCCCATGTCCCCCTGTGCTCACGCTCGGCTGGTGTCCGGGGTTTCTGATTTCTCAGATGGATAAAAAATGAACAAGCCACATGGAGACTTGGCAGAGGCCTGTGTCCTTTCCCTTTTGCCCAGCGTGTGTGTGGGAGTGATCTCGAAGACCTTCTGCTCTCGTTTCATAAACTAAGAGAAGACTATAATCTCAGGGTGAAGGTTGTCCTTCTTTCCTAGGAAAAGGCCGCTGGGGACCGTGGAAATCTGTGGCACCCCCGTGTCCTGCCACCCGCAGCCGGCCCTCGGGCTCCCAGCTCCAGCTTCCTTTGCTCAGCAGATGGGATCCTTTGGCCCCTGGGAACAGACATTGCTCTCAGAGCATAGCCTGACGAGCTCTTTGGGACCTAGACTCCCCCTGCCTGGGTCCTCCTGTGCCCTCTCTCGCTCCCGCAGCTCTGGGCCCGGACAGCACCGCACCCCACTGGTACCTCTTAGCCGAGCTCCACTCAGAGGCACGACAGGCTCCGGGAACGCCTGGTGGTCAGGCCGGGCAGCCCATCCTCTCGGCAGGGCTGGGGAGTGGCATCGGCTTCAGGAGACCTGGATCTCGGCCAGTTTCCGCCACGGACTCACCACGTGGCCAGGCACGTGGTGTAGCCGCTGGGAGTCCTGACTCCACTTCCATAAAACAGGACGGGCAACATCTGTCCTCCCGGAGCTGAGGTGTGACTCAAACAAGGAGATTCGCTGAAAGCGTTTAGGCTGGGGCCTGATGCACGATACACGCTGGACCTTCCAGAGACGTGGGTTCCTTCCCGGGCCTGTGATTTATAAGTTGGGATCTAGGTTTCGTCATCCTGTTTCCCCACAGAGCTCCTAACCCCTTGCCATCTCCTAAATGCTGAGATAGTCCCCTGTAGGTGACTTTTGCTTGTTAATGAGGGGAATTGGGCCCCACATAAGGGGAAGCCAATGGCCTGGCCGGGAGAACTCCCAGCCCCACCCCTGACCACTGGGGACGGACAGCGGACAGGCTGGAGGCTGAATCTGTCACCAGCGGCCCAGGATTTGATGAGTCGTGCTTTGATGTGAAGCCTCCACAATACCCAGGACAGGGCTCTGAGAACTTCCTGGGAACAGGGCACCTGGGAGGCTCAATCAGGTAAGCCTCTGCCTTCGGCTCAGGTCATGATCCCGGGGTCCTGGGATCGAGCCCCGCATCGGGCTCTCTGCTCAGCAGGGAGCCTGCTTCCTCTCTCTCCCATTCCCCCTGCTTGTGTTCCCTCTCTTGCTATGTCTCTCTCCGTCAAATAAAGAAAATCTTAAAAAAAAGAGTACAGGGAACAACTCACTTGCTAAGCAGGTCTGAAGCAGGGGAGGGGGCGGTCTTACCCCATGGACTCTGACCCTGTCTCCGGGTGCACAGGATCAGAAACGAGTAGAGGCAGGGGGACCGGCTGGTGTGTGAACAAGCCCCCCCACCCCCGCTGGAACTGGGTCCAGGAAGCTCTTCACCCCTCGGCCACAGGGCTTCAATCTGCATAATTCACACCAGCAACCACACGCGCACACTCGCAGGCGGCTCACCTCCGGCTATCGGACTGAAGGTGCACTCACCCCTTCTCTTGGTCGTGGGTGCACATCACAATCACCTGGTGAGCTTAAAAAGCTCCTCAAACCCAGGCAGACCCATTAAATAGTTAAGTCAGAATCTTTAGGTGAGTGTTTAAAAGATGTGTTTACAAGGTTTCCCAGGTGTTTCCAATGTGTAGCCACAGTTGACAACTGCTGCCTTATCTGGCCCTCCAGTGATTTTTGCAACGGGAATCACTGTTCATTTCTTATTTTTTTAGAGAGGGAGAGAGATCAAGGGCATGTGTGTGCACCTGTGCCTGTGGGGGAGGGACAGAGGGAGAGAGAGCAAATCTTAAGCAGGCTCTGAGCCGGGCTCCATCTCATGACCTTGAGATCATGACTTGAGATCATGACCTGAGCCGAAATCACGAGTCAGACGCTTTACCCACTGAGCCGTCCAGGTGCCTCCTCTATTACTTTTAAGGTTTTTACTTAAATTCCAGTTAGTCAAAACACACAGTGTAATGGTAGTGTCCGGCGGAGCGTCCAGCGTCAGTTTTTTTAAAAAATACCAGGACCCGGGGTGCCTGGGTGGCTCAGTGGGTTAAGCCTCTGCCTTCGGCTCGGGTCATGACCCCAGGGTCCTGGGATCGAGCCCCGCATCGGGCTCTCTGTACGGCAGGGAGCCTGCTTCCCTCTCTCTCTCCCTGCCTGCCTCTCTGCCTACTTGTGATCTCTGTCAAATAAATAAATAAAATCTTAAAAAAAAATACCAGGATCCTGGTCTCCCCGCTCCCACGGCCATCAAACACCAGCTGAGTCACTGTCTCTGCCAGGGATCCACGTCATCATGAGGCTTTGCGGGGGGCCCCCCCGGCAAGTGCTGCCGGACTTACGCCCTCCCAGACCCATTACTCGGTGGGTATCTTGCCTGAGGCCGGGTGGTCCCCCAGTCCCCCACGCACCTCCTCCCGCAGTCTGGTGGCTCTGCCCAGAAGGCGTCCCCGCAGTAAGGAAGGGTGTGGAGTCAGCGGTCAGCAATCCTTCCGGCTCCTCAGGCTCCAGGCAAGACTTTCCTGCTCAGCGTCCCTCCAGCTCAGGCCTGCGGGGCGCCTGCATGCGTGTGCGGGCGTGTGCATGCATGCATGGGTGTATGCGTGCGTGGCTGCGTGCGTGTGTGCACACACGTCTCTTCGGGTTGGCTGTGTAATCAGCCCGCGGGACATGCTGGGATTTGACCCTGGTTGTAGACTGGGAGGGGATGAAGTGTCAGGGTAGAAAAACCGGTTTCTCCTGGCAGGGTGATTCTGTGTGAGGTGACCGCAGTATCGGTATAAAAAATCACTCCAGGTGATTCCAGTTGCGGGAACCCCTGAAAACGGTTTTGAGCCAGTCAAGAATGCGAGGACAGAGGGAGGAGGCAGTGTTGGAAATAGTGTATGCCGTTTGCCTTCGTAATCGTGCACCTGGGAAATGAAATAATCACGTCTTTCTGGGGTCATTAAATGCTGGGGCTAAGCTAATGATTTCTGAATGCCGCTGTGGTCCACGAGTCGGAAGGGGGACTACGATGGTGTTTGCTGTTGGTCTCAGGCTGTCACCCAGCAATGTTGTGGCTGGAACGGCCTTTGTGAACCTTACTGTGAGACTTCTCCCAGAACCGCCAGGAAACTGCACAAATAGGGGCGCCTGGGGGCTCAGTCAGAGAAGCCTCTGCCTTCGGTTCAGGTCCTGATCTCCGGGTCCTGGGATCGAGCCCTGCATTGGGCTTCCTGTTCTGTAGGGAGTCTGCTTCTCTCCCTTTCTCTGTCTCTGCCCACCCCCACTGCTCATTCTCTCTTTCAAATAAATAAATAAAATCTTTTTTTTTTTTTTTTTAAAAAGAAGCTTTGCAGAAACAGAGGTCTATTACCTTTAGGACCTGGAAATTACACAGCACACCTGGGCCACACAGTGAGGGGGTCTGAGCTTCTGCTTCTTTGGGGGTTGAGGATGGGGCCCAGGGCTCACTCTTTATTGGTGAATTTAAAACATAACAGCAGGAACTTAAAACACAGGTGAGAAGAGACAAGTGGCCCAAAAGGCCTTTGTTGGAATGGACAGATCTCTAGAAGAAAGAGCAGCTTGCTCTGCGGGGACGGTCTGTGACCACCCCGAACTGAACACAGGACGAGCCCGTGCATTTTCTGGACCGTCTCTCTGAGCAAACAGTTCCCAGGTCACTCCAAGTCACGAAAGTCTCATTTCAGTAACTGCAGTTAAGAAAGCCATACAGGGCGCCTGGGTGGCTCAGTGGGTTAAAGCCTTTGCCTTTGGATCAGGTCATGGTCTCAGGGTCCTGGGATCGAGCCCCGCATCGGGCTCCCTGCTCAGCGGGGAGCCTGCTTCCTCCTCTCTCTCTCTGCCTCTCTGCCTGCTTGTGATCTCTGTCAAATAAATAAATAAAATCTTAAAAAAAAAAAAAAGAAAGTGGTACAGGATGGCCAAAGGCATGGAGACAAGGACAGCAGTTGCCAGGGGTGGGGGGCTGTGGTCAGGGGGGATGAAGTTTCTGGAGACAGACGCACGCTGGTGTGAGTGATCTTGCTGCCGCGGGGTTGTACCGTTAACAAGGGCCAGCAGCGGTAAATTTGATGTTAGGTATATATATTTTTTAAATTTATTTATTTGACACAGAGAGAGAGATCACAAGTAGGCAGAGAGGGGGTGGGGAAGCAGGCTCCCCGCAGAGACCCCCCCCCCCGATGCGGGGCTGGATCCCAGGACCCTGAGTTCATGACCTGAGCCGAAGGCAGAGGCTTTAACCCACTGAGCCCCCCAGGCGCCCCGATGTCAAGTATATTTGACCGCAATGAAAAATGCAGAAACAGCGCAAGGACTCCCCAAACAAAACAAAACTGAAAAGTTCATTCAAGGTTAAAATCCTCTTCTTTATGCCTTCTCGGTCTGCTTTGGGTAGGTCTCTGGCAACAGGGGGGACAAGCGTGTGTGTGGGCATGTGTGCCCCTGAGCGTGAGACAGTGTGTGTGTGTGTGTGTGTGTGGCCTACTCCTTCCAGATCTGCCGCCCGCCCCTGCACCCTGAGGCCCTCCTCACCCACTAGACCGCTGTTGGTTCTTCCTGGGGTGGAGGTAGGGGACGGGGCAAGCAATGTCTCCGACCCGCACCATCTGAGCGGGCTCTCCGGGCTTGGTGTGCGTGCGAGGCTGACTCATCTAGAGCGGGGCTCTTCTGCAGGCTCTTCTGCAGGCCCGCAGCCTGAACCACGGCCCCCGCCCCTCGCCCGCACCCCCTGGGCTCCCACAGGTGGCCCAGCCTGCAGGTGGCCCAGCCTCCTGCGCTCCCAGCGGCAGGCGCCTCTCACCTGGCTGTCAGGATCCGGCCTCCCGCCAGGGGGCGCGCGCGGGCAGGCTCCGGGGCGCCCCGAGTGTGGTCTGCGCACCTGTCCCTGGGAGGCCCGCAGGCGCCGGCCCTTCTCCGCGCGGACCGGGGGCTATCGGCGTCCCGGGACGGCGAACTGTCTTCACTTTGCCTGCAAAACCGCCAGTGGCCAGCAAGTGGGCCATGCATCCCCTTTTGAAAATCAGATTTTGGGGGGTATAATGCATAGAAGGTAAAATTCACCAATTTTAATGTATTTAACAACACCACAATCCCAAAAAGTTTCCTTGTGCCCCTCGGCCCCACCTTTTACCCCCGCCTTCGGAACCACCGGGCTAATTTCTGTCCCCTGGCGATTGCCTTTACCAGGCCTCCTGTTTTGAGGATTGACCTGTAGCCAGTGGAATCATACAATATATCCTCTTTCATATCTCACGCCTTTCACGTAGGGGAGAGCCTTGGAGAAGCACCCGTGTTGTCGCAAGTAGTTGTACTTTTTTATTGATGAGCGATGTTCACTGTATCGATAGACAACAATGTACTTGCTCATCAGTGAGGATTGGGTTGTTTCCAAAGTTTCATTATTATGAATACAGCTGTTACAAGCATTTCCACGCAAGTCTTTGTGGGAGCATGTTTTCATCCCTCCTTTTAAAAAATTTTTTTAAACATTTTATTTATTTGAGAGAGAGAGCCGGCTCGTGAGCAGGGGGACGGGCAGGCAGAGGGAGAAGCAGGCTTCCGCTGAGCCGGGAGCCTGATGCAGGATGCGATCCCACCATCCTGGGATCATGACCTGAGCCGAAGGCAGACACTTAACCCAATGAGCCAGCAGGTGCCCCAGCTTTGGTTCTAGTTTTAGTTAGGTCTATGATTCATTTTGAATTAATCTGGGGGAATGGCACGAAGTACAGGCCAAAGTTTGTTCTACATTTGCATGTAGATATCCAATTATTCCAGTGCCCCTTGTGGGGAGAAAACTGCCTGTCTTCCTCGTTTCCAGCCCTCGTTGCAAGTCAACGGACTGCGTGCATGCGAGCCGATTTGTGGACTCCGTTTTTGCTCACAGCTAGCTAGCCCCGGTCGGTTCACACTATCTCGACGGATACAGCTTATGTATCAAAATCAGCTAGATTTTGAGACCGCCAGCATAGTTGTTCTTTTTTAAAAGAATTTTCGGCTAGCATTTAGAATCGTTTTCGCAGTTTTTGGAAAGAAAGCCCGCAGTGGTTTCGACTGGTGTGGCGGTGCTCGTTAGGCCCACCCGGAGTGAACTGAGAAAAATCATCGTACGACTCTTGAGCCTGTTTATCTCACCATTCGCTTAGGACTTTTTCCACTTGGGCTTGCGGTCCCTCGCGGTTGCCCACGTGCGAGCCTGCTGTACGCTTCCTTTGGTGCGTCATTCCGTTTTCCGCTGTCACCAATGGTACTTTCTGCTATGTGACTGCCATTGTAGATGGTATTTTAGAGGACATCTCAGGGCCCTGCTAGTGATGTCTTGCTCAGGTAAAGAAATCCGATTGATTTTTGTGTGTTGACCTTGATCCCGTGTCCTGAGACCTCGCTAAGCTCATCTACTAGTTAGAGCAGTTTCTTTGTATTTCGCTGAAGGTTTTCTAAGTGGACACTTCCGTTTCTGGAACAAAGAGTTTTACTTTGTATCCAATACGCATGCCTTCTGTTTCTTATCTGTTGCACTGACGAAAACCCCTAGCACAATTTTGAGCGGGATAAGTGAGACAAGATATGCTGGTCTTTTGTCCCCTAATCTTAGAGGAGACACCTTTAGCCTTTTATGGTCAAGAACGATGTTAGTTGTAAGGTTACCTTGTCTGCTTTTTACAGGGTTGAGGAAGTTCCATTCTGTCCCTAGGTATTTTTAAAAAAATCAATCATTTCAAGTGGATGTTGTACTTCACCAAATGGTCTTTCTGCATCTGCTGAGATAACCCTATAGTTCTTCTGGTTCGCACTATTAATTTGAATTATACTGATTAATTTTCAAATGCTAACCTAAGCTTGCCTTCCTGCATAAACCTTTGACGGTCATGAGCCATTGTCTTGTTATGTGTTATTGGATTTGATTTGCTCAAGTCTTGGTGTGATGTTCTTATCTAGTTTGAGTATCAGGAACAAGCAGGCCAGGGGTAGCTCCTTTCTTTCAAAAATTTCCTTAATTTCCTAAATGTTTCCTTGAGCATTTCTTTCTTAAATGTCTGGTAGACTTCATCAGTGAAGTAATTGGTGCCTGGAGTTTCCTTTTAAGAAGGGTTGGCTCTTCTTTTTGAGTGGGTTTTGACACTTTGTATCTTTGGAGGATTTATGCATTTCATTTAGTCAAATTTATAGTTCACAATATTCCCCTCATTACCCTCTTGAAGCCCGTAGGGTCTGTGGAAATGTCCTCTGTTACACTCCTGATAATTTGTGTGTTTTCTTTCCCCAATCAGTCTGCCCAGACTTTCCCTCCCTCCCTCCCATGTTATAGATCATTTCAAAGAATCAGCTTTTGGATTAATTTCTGGCATGACTGACTTTATTATGTTTCTGTTTTCTACTTAATTAAATTCTGCTCTTATATTTATGATTTTCTTCCGCTTATTTCAGACTTGACGTGCGCCCCTTCCTTGAGACCCTTACGACGTTGAAGCAAAACAATGAGCGGGGGCAACGGGAGACCCCACCTTCCCAACGTCACCGCTAGAAAACTATTATTTCACGTATTTTGTCTATTTTTAGAGCATGTGGGTAAGAGGGAAAACTCAGTCCTTGTCATTCATTCCATCTTGGCGACAAGTGGGATCTCCTGGATCACTTTTGAGATTTTCATTTTACATTGCCTTTTCTCCCCCCTAGCAATTTGATTACAATGTGGGTTGGGGTGGTTTTCTTTGTTCCTTTGCTTGGATTTTGTTGAGATTCTTGGGTCTATGGGTTGATGGTCATCATTTCCTTTGGAAAATTTTAAAGCATGATGTATTGAAATATCTGTCCTCAGTTCCACAACGTTCTCCTTTGCTCCCGGGTTCCCAGCTACATGTATGTGAGACCGCTGGACGCGGCACCGTGACTCAGCTCCTGACTTTCCCGGTGGCTTTTCTCCTGGTGGCTCATTTGGGGCAGGTTATGTCACATTTTCTGCAGGTCCCCTGATTTTTTCTTTGCGGGTGTCTCATCTGGCTGTAACCCTGTCAGGTGCATTTTCATTTTGGGTGTAATGCGTTCACGCCCCAGAAGTCCCACTTTGGTCTTTTTTGTTCTTTTTTGTAAATCTTCCATTTCTCTCCTCGTCCTGCCCAAATTTTCCTCAGTGGTGGTTATGACTCTAAACAGCTGTTTTAAAGTCTTTATCTACTAATTCCCTTGCCCTGTATTTTCTGGGTCTATGTCTAGTAATTGTTTTTTTTCCTTCTTATGGGTCACCATTTTCCATTCTGTTGCAGGCCTGGTAATGTTCTAAAAGGTGCTGAATGTTCTAGATTTTACATTGTTTAGTGCTGTATTCTGGTGTATTTCTTTTAAAAATAATGGGTTTTGTTCTGGCTCATGGTTAAGTAACCCGTGAGCCAGTTTTATCCTTTCGGCTTCTTTGGAAGCTTTGTTAAAGCAACTTCTATTCTGGGACTAGTCAGCCATGCTACTAGTGCATGGTTCTTGTTTTTCTTCTCTTCTCTTCTCTTTTCTTTCCTTTCCCTTCCCTCCCCCTCCTTTTTGGCAGCTTTATTGAGCTATAATTTACAAATAAAATAGTAACATATCTAAAGTGTCCAACATGAGAGGGTGAGTGGGTGGCTCTGGTCTTGATCTCAGGGTCATGAGTTCAAGCCCCACACTGGGGGTAGAGATTACTAAAAAAAAAAATTAAAAAAAGTGCACAACATGATAATTTGATGTACATACACATTGTGAAAGAAGAATTCCCACAAAGTTAATCAATGCCACCCATCACCTCACATCATTACCTTTCTTGTACTTGTGAGAAAGCTTAAGATTTATTCTCTTAGCAAATTTCAGCGATGCAATTCAGTGTTCCAGCTACAGTCACCGTGCCGTACGTGCTGTGCGTTAGACCCTCAGAACCTACTTGTGCTGTAACTGAAAGCTCATCCCCGCTGACCGGCCTCTCCCCATTTCCCGCAACTCCAGTCTGGCCACCAGCCTTCCACTCTCTGTTTCTGCGAGTTTGATGTCCCCCCACAACCCCCCACCTGGGAGACCATGTAGGATGCGTCTTTCTCTGGCTTATCACATGTCGCATCACACCTGGCCGTGAACCCGCAAATGGCGGGATTTTCTTTCTTTCTTTCTTTTTTTAAAAAAGATTTTACTTATTTATTTGACAGACAGAGATCACAAGTAGGCAGAGAGGCAGGCAGAGAGAGAGGAGGAAGCAGGCTCCCTGCTGAGCAGAGAGCCCGGTGTGGGGCTCGATCCCAGGACCCTGAGATCATGACCTGAGCCGAAGGCAGAAGCTTAACCCACTGAGCCACCCAGGCACCCCGAGGGATTTTCTTTTTCGAGGCTGAATAACATCCCATTGTCTATGGGGTGCGTGGTCACACGGTGTCCACAGCAGCCGCACCCCTTGGCACGCCCACCAGCAGTGCTCGAGGTCCCCTCCTCACGTCCTCGCCAACACCTGCCTGGTGTCTTCCTGAGAATGGGCCTCCCAGGGGGTGTGCGTGCTCTCTCCCTGTGGCTTTGATTAGCAATTCTCTGATAATCCGTGATTAGTGTGCCTCTCGGCCACCTGTACATCTTCTTTGGAAAAATGTCTCTTCGGGTCCTTTGTCCATTTTTAATTGGGCTGTTTCTTTGATATTGAGTTGTGAGTTCCTTATGTATTTTGGACATTAGCCCCTTATTAGATAGATACGGGGCTTGCAAACATTTTCTCCGGTTCTGTAGGTTGCCCTTCCTTTGGCTGAAATGCATAACCTTCTGAAGACTCAAACCAGTGCCCGCTGTACCGCGCTCCATTCTGAATGCTGGCGGCCCGGACCGTTCCTGCTGCTGTGCGAACCCCACACGTGGCTTGGCCTGCTACTTCGTGGTGGTTCCTTCCTCCCACGGACAAGCACGTCAGTTCTCAGCAAACCTCCAGGAGAGGCTCCGCAGACCCCCGGAGCTCTTTCCTGGAGTCTCCTTCCTCCTCGGCCCTTGGCCTGTGACCTCCAGCCGCAACCCTCAGTGAGACGGGGGCGGTGTCCGGGCACCCGCCCCTCCCAGCCGGGTCTGCAGGCAAGGGCTGGCACGTGGCTCTCTCTTCTCCCAGGGACCCCCATGCAGCTGCCTGTTGTTCTCCGTGTGGAAGAATGCTTCAGGTGTTCTCTCGGACTGGAACTGCTTACAGTAGGAGGGGGCCGTGTCTGAGGCCGTTAACCCTTCCAAGGCAGAAAGGAGGTCCTCCTTCGTGGAGGTTTGAGGCACGAGCCGTGTTCTGTGTGTTGCCCCTCATTTCTGGAACTAGAGCAGTTACTGACTTTCCCCGTGGTCCGCGTGTGGCTGCTGTCCCTCGACTAAGGTGAGGAACCAGCACATCCCTGCCTCGTCCCCTTCGCTGGATTCACAGGACAGGTCTCCCCGGAGAACTGATACTTCTAGTGCTTTCTAACCACTCTTAGCCTCATCAACCTCTTCTGTGAGCTCAAGGAGGGGGAGGGGTCAGCGCAGGGTCTGGTTCTCACCACCTCCCTTGAGGGTCTGGCTTTGGTGGGGCCCCTCACTCTGGAACGTGGGAGGCACAGGCACCTCCTGCCCTCAGGTCTTAGTGCTGGGACAAGACCGATCCTAGTCTCACATCCTGCTACACCTGTTTACCACACAGCAGGCAGGTTTCTGCCACGATTCCCAACTCATACGAGCCCCAAGAGGAAAAACAGCTCCTGAAATGCCCGGAAAATTTTGACAGAAGGAGAGGTCCTGGAGCAGGGGTCGCCGAGAGGTTCTACTGGGTGGGGTAGACGTGGCAGGCCAGGGTGGGATGAGCTTGGAGGGCTGGTAGGGGCTAGGAGAAATGCACGGGGCCGGGGGGCTTGGAGGGGCTGGAGAGGGGAGGGAGGGGGCTCAGCCAGTGTGGGGCAGGGAGGACAGCGTAGACAGAAAAAACTGCTAAATGTTTCAAACTGTGGTAAAACACACATATCGTTGATCATTTTATGCGTTTTTAAGCGTATAGGTGGGCGGCAGGAAGCACGTTCCCAACATGGCACAGCCGTCCCACCGCCGTCTCTGGCACCCGGTCATGTCCCCAGAGACCACCGAACCCTAACTGGCCTGGCTACAGTTTGTTCCGTCTGGTCACGGAGGGCTGGGGGCTGGGGGCCGTGGGGGTGGAGTAGAGGCTGCGAGGTCCTCTGAGGACTGGGGGGCACTGGGAGGACGGGGGCTCGGGTAACTGGGGGGCTGGGGAATGCTGAGAGGGGTCTGGAGGAACTGGGGCTATCGCAGTGAAGCACAGCCATCCCACCGACAGGGCTGTTGGTCCCCCTCTGGGACCACCCGCTGCAGCAGCCCCGTGCTCATGCTCGTGCTCGGGGACAGCTGCCGGGACCCTCGCCCGGCTGGACTTGGAGCTCCCTGGCTGCAGGGTGGGCTCTGCCCCCTCTGTGTCAGCCAGCCTCTGTCACCCTGCTTGGGGTGGGGAGTGAAAGGGGGCCTGGGGGACCCCCGCCTTTCCTCCTCACGGGAGCAGGGGCTGGCCGGAGGGGGCATTGCGTCTTGTTTGTGTTTTATGTGTGAGTGCCTGTGTGTGAGCACTGTGAGCGTGTGTGTGCACATGCGTGTGTGCGTGCGTGTGTACTCGCACATGCTGGGTGTGAAGTCACACTCTGACTGCGGCGGGACTTCCCACGGCGGAGGAGGAGGGAGGATGGACGAGCTGTAACCTCGGGCCCAGTCCACAGACACAGACCCACTCGGCCCGCCTCCTCCCTGCCCACTCAGACACGGCGGAGGCCTGGCCGCAGCAGGGTGGGTGGTTCTGCCCTTTTCCTTCTCCTGCCCCACCCCGCCATCAGGGAAAACCTGGAGAATGAAGAGGAAGGTGAATACTGCTGTTCTCAGAAGCAAGGTTAACACGCAGTCCCGCGGTCATCCCTCATTCCGGAGCCAGTGATGGAAAGACACAGGGAGGCAGAGGTGCAGAGAGCTGTGGCCGTAGGGCGCACGGAGTCAGAGAGGCACACCCGGCGGGGGGCGGTCTGTGGTGGGAGCCCTGGGAGAGGGGAGGGCTGGTGGGAGAGGCGCTGAGTCCCCAGGGGCCTGGAGTCCTTGGAGGCCTGGGGCAGAGTGGTCTGAGCCCTCATGGGACGGTGGGGATGGGGATGGTCTGGTGCATCTGGTCCCCTCCCCGGGCTGCTGGCCTGGTGTGCCTGGGGCTGGGGACAGGTGTCCTCCTTCTCCACGCCCTCCTCCTGAGTGGGGCCAGCTGGCCCAGCACCCCCGTGCCAGTGTCAGGTTCCAGGCTGTTCCCTTGGGGAACTTTGATCTGGAAAGAATGAGGGTGACCGATCTGGCAGCTGCCCAGGGCCTCGCCGTGTCACTGAGACCTGGCCTGGGCTGCCCCCGCTGCCTTCCCGCCCCAGGGACACCAGCCCATCCCTTGGGGCTCAGAGGACACAGGATGGGTTTCTCTTGCTTCCTTTCTCTCCCTTGTTCTGTCCACCTCTGTGCAGTCCCGGGTCCATGCGCCCCTCCATCCAGCTCTGGCCCCCTCATGCACTCTTGTGACCGTGGTGGTTGATGGAGCTGGGGGCCAGAAGGATGAGTGAGGCAGGGTCTTGCCCTTTCAGGAACCCCCAGCCCTGCACCCCAAACAGAGATCCCCACTCCAGACAGACATGAGCTGCACATCGGAGGAGGGAGATGGGACCAGAGAGAAGAGATGTATTCCAACGGGCATGGCGGGGCGGGGAGTGGAGGTGACGGGGGACAGACCTCATCCGGGCAGGATTCCCAGAGGAGGCAGCATCTGGGTGGGCTCTGAAAATGTGGAGAATGAGGAATGAGCGGGAGCTGGTAGACGGGACAGTGGAAAGGGAGCTTCAGAGAGAGGGAGGAGTGTGGCCTGCGTGCGGAAGGAAGCGAGTTTGGTCTTGGAAGGGCCTTCCCTCAGCACCAGAAGGTGTTCCCTGTTGGTGGAGGGGACCCTTGGGTCAGAGGGATGGTTTTGTTAGAGTGAGGTGCCTCTGGGGCTTGCAGGGGAGGTGTGAGAAGGTGCTGGTGGGCCCTGGGACCTCCCATGGTCATGGCAGCCCCAGCTGTCTCCAGCAAGCTTCTGAGCAAGGCCTGCATGGCCATGGCTACAGGAGGCTCCAGTAGGCCCCCTCCCCCACCAGCAAGGCCTGACCTCCCCGCCCCCGCCGCTCACTGGGAGCTAGTGGCCTTTTGCTGGGCTGAAAGGAGACACTGCCCAGCCTGCGGGGGCCCCTGGGGAAGGCCCCAGGAGCCGGTGAGCCGTAGCCCTGGACCTCTGGCTCTTCTCGCCCTGGAGGCCACTGAGCCAGGCTCTATAAATAGTCTGGGAAGGGGGAGGGGAGCAGGCCAGGCAGGGCTGGAGGGGCCGGGCCTTGGGGGGGAGGGGGGGGAGGGAGCAGGGAGAAGGCAGAGGGAGCCCAGAGCGTGAGGCCCAGTTCTGCCCCCAAGGATAACTGCTGGCCCCTGGGTGAGGGGGTCCTCCCTGACAGGAGCAGCGGGGGCTCACAGGAGCAGGGGCAGGGCCGCACAGGGTGGGGGGTGGTTCTCCTTCCTCCCATCCCGGCTGGTTTCTGGAGGATGTGAGCTGTGAGGGCTCCAGGCCGTCCTGCCCCTGAGATCCTAACCCCAGAACCCAGGGGCCCAGGACAAGCTGTGGCTGGGCGCTGGCTCTTCCCAGACCTCGGTGTCCCCTCTTGGGGCTGCAGTTCCCACGGTGAGCCTGTGGAGACCTCCCTAGGCCACGGGGCCAGAGCTTAGGGGCTGGGGCTCCTGGAAATGGAAAATGTGAGCCCTATGGCCTTATCTGGGCTGGAAGCAGCTGTCTCCAGTCCACACCCTGCAGAGCCCCTGGGTCAGCTCGAGGACCTCAGCCGCTCAGGCCCGGGCGGGTGTTGTCTTTTTCTCTGGCTAGCCTGAGCCCCAGCAGAGGTCCGTGGGAAGTTCCTCCTCCACCGGGACCCAGAGGCCCACCCCGCTCTGCCCTGTACCCCTGCGTCCTCAAGCCAGGACCCCCCTGGGCGTCTTCTGCAGAGCAGAGCCCACGGCACCCAGGATCTGCACCTTCGGCAGCGTCTGTCCCCGCCAGTTCCATCAGCCATGCGGCTGCAGGCGTGAATGACGGGGCCGGGGCAGGACGGGGGTGCACGGTTCGGGGACTGGGCGGCGGTGGAGAGAAGAGGGACAGGAAGGAAGCAAGAGCGTAGGATGTAGTGGACATGGGGGTACGCGCGTCTGGTGTGGGGCCGCTCCGGCAGCGCGTGACGTGCTCGCACGCACCCCTGTGGTATCCGCATCACAGGACGCGTCCCCGTGTCCGCGTCGGCTCATGTCCCATATGCACACGCGTGTGTGTAGGAAGGCACGCTCAGCCCCTGCAAGCACGTGCATGAAGGTCCCTCCTCCAAACGCGTACGTGTGCCCTCCTCGCAGCGTGTACGCGCAGGTCAGAGAGCAAGCGCTACAGACCCGCATGTCCCCACCCCCGCAGACACACCCCGGGGGTAGGTGCACAGACGCGCCTCTGGTGCACGGGAAGAGATGAAGAGGCCACACTGGTGGGCGGCTGCAGAGTGACCCTTGGGATGGAGCCATGAAGTCTGAGACTTGGATGGAGTGACCCAGGGACCCCCCGAACTCCTAGGGGCCTCAGGGCCCCAGAATCAGCCCCAGTGGTGCTGTTTCCGGGGGGGCAGAGCCCCACCTGCCCCTCTCTGGGGTCCCGGCCAGACACAAGACTCCAAAGCTGCCTGCCCTGGGGCTGGGCTCCTGCACGCGCCCCGACCCAGTCCCTCTGTACTTGGCCCCTGAGCCCGGCGGGGTACATACACGCCCTGCATGCCCACTCCTACAGGTCTCACAACAAGGCGGCCATTTCCAGGGCAGAGGCGAGGTGGATTGAGGATTTGGGAGGAGGAGTGTGGGGGGGTATGTCTGCCTGGGGATGGATCCAGGCCTGGAGTGTACCTCCTGGAGCCCTTGTTAGCACACTCCCTTTGGCACCTGTGGCTATGGGGCACAATGTGTGGGGTGTGGCTGCTTTTCTGCACCTTCCCGGTTACGGAGCTGGACGGCAGGGCCAGTTAGTGGCCCTGCCCCGCGAGCTGAGGTCTACATGGAGGGTGTGGCAGGCCCATCTGCCCTGGCCCATGACCCTCCAACCTGAGCTCTTCTTGGCACAGGGGCGTGGAGGGATCCCTGGGGCAAAGGCCGAGGTGACCTTGGGGTCGGGCTGCGTGCGGCCTCTGTGAGTCCCCAGGGCCCACTGCTCCCTCTAATGCACCCTCTGACCCATCTTGGCGAATGGCGCCCCCACACCTCCCGGGTCCCCAAGCATCTCTTTCCTCCTGCTCACCGTCCAGCCGCCTGCAGCCCACGGGCTCACCAGTGAGCCTCCTTTGCCCAGGCGTCTAGTAGTCACCCAGAACTTCCTGAGCACCTTCTAAGGCCAGTGCCGTCCCAGGTATGGGGATGGATGGACGGCTGAGACGGAGGCCCTGCTCCCGGAGGAGAGGAGCTGCACATACACGTGCATCCATGCACATGGGCCCGGGGTGTGGAGGGTGGAGGAGCGGTCCCAGCCCGGTGGGCACAGGAGGGTGCCCTCCCTCAGTCCCTGCCCCTCTGCCCTCTCTTCCCGCTCCTGGTATAGCTCTCCTCTCCCAGGCTCATCTCCAGCTACTGACTCAGTGGTGTGACTACGGAGGGAGAGTGGCCAGGGGGGGATGGTTTGCTTCTTGGACTGTCTGCCTTCCCGGAACTCACAGTGAGCCCCATCTCTGCCCTTGATAGAGTCCCCACTTCAGCGGCAGAGGGAGCCCTGCCCCGCTCCTAAGCAGTTTCTCCCAAATATTCTCCTGGTGGATGGGGCAGCAGACAACTCACTGTGGTGGGAGGTGGGAAAGGGTGGGGGGACCCCTGCCCACGCCCACCCCCATGGATGCTGCGGGCTCAGGCCCAGGAGGTCACACTCGCCAGTGCCCCCTAGGACTTCACCACGTGGTTCTTCCATGGGTGAAGAAGGGAAAGGGCTTCTTCAAAGGAAGGAATGGGAAGGGAAGGGAATGGCCTTTTCTGGCTGAGATCGGGGTCTCTGAACCTCAGGCTCCCATGCTCAGACCTGCAGGGGTCATGAAGGCTGGCAGAGGGGTGGAGGGGGTGGGGAGGGCTCTCCCAGCCTCTCCCAGCCTCTCCCAGCCTTTCCCAAAGGTTCTGCCTGGAGAAAGAAGGCAGGGAGCGGTTTGGCTCGCCCCAGTGCAGACAGCTACTTGGAACACATGCTCGATTTCTCGCTCCCTCTCTATCTCTATCACACACTCACACACACACACACACGAAACATGCACGCCTTTTGGCACTTGACTTTCTCATGAACTAATTGCTGGAAGGCTCCTTGGATTAGGTAACCCAGCATTCCTTCCTCTCCCCATGGTGGAGGGGAGCAAGGGCGGTGGGGGGTATCCGTGCTGAGCGCAGCATCTGCCAGGCTGATCCACAGTCCGGGAAGCCTGACATGACAGGAACAAGCCCTTCAGACCTCTTGTTCCTGAGGCAACAAGCTGAGCCCGCCCAGCCACCGGGCCTCCTTCAGGTGGGCCTGGCCTAGTAAGGAGAAAGCTAGTCAGGAAAGTTTCCCAAAGGTTTTTGGGAAACGAATGGGATGTTCCCATTTTTATTTTATTATTTTTTTTAAAAGATTTTATTTATTTATTTATCTGACAGAGATCACATGTAGGCAGAGAGAGGGAGAAGCAGGCTCCCCGTGGAGCAGAGAGGCCGACGCAGGGCTCTATCCCAGGACCCCGGGATCACGACCCGAGCCGAAGGCAGAGGCTCGACGACTGAGCCCCCCCCGCGTCTCCTGCCCCGTTTTTATTTTAAAGCAGGGTGACAATGACACAGGAACTCACAGTATTTTTGCCCACCACCACTCGGGTCCTCCCGAAGCGACAGTTGTCTGCGTCCTTCCCTCTCTCAGGAGGCTTGTTGGGTGGGGGAGGTGGAAGGGAGGCACGTCTGGGTTTAGGCAGGGAAGTGGTGTTGAGAGGGAATAGTGGTGGAACCCTGGCCTGTGGACTGAGGCCCGTGACTGAGACTGATGGAGAGACAGGGCCCACTAGTCCCAAACTCACTCATCTGGGATTTGGAGATTCACCCTCAGTGCTCCCTTTCCTCTCTGCCAGACCTCAGCCCCTCCTGGATCCCCTACTAGGATCCCCCACTAGGGGCCCCTTGGGGAGCCTGGAGCCCCTTCTGACCAGAGGCGAGGAGGACACAAAGATGGAGCCACACAGAGTGGGGCTGGGAGGGGACGTCTCGCGGGCCTCCCGCTCCCGGTCTTAACAACAGGCGCCGGGAGATGGCAGGCAGAGCTCCGCCAGGTGGGTCTGCGCCCGGGACCCGGACAGGGCGAGGGTCCGGACGGCGGTTCTGGGGGCTCCTGCTGCCCTCAGGTCTCTCTGAGCAGGGGGGGGAGTCCCCACCCGCAGCGGGACCAGGCCCTGCGGGTGAGAGCCCGAAGAGAACGCAGAGCCCGCGTCTGTGGTCTCCACGGTAAAGTCCACTTGGGGGTCGAGGCCTCCTTCCGGTGGGGCGGCCGCCCCTCGCCCAGGCCGCACGCCGCTCCTCCGGGGTCGGCAGGGGTTGCTCTCGGACCGGAGCGCGCCCCCCCGCCCGCCCGCCCCTCGGGACGGCGGCGCCGGGAGGGCCTGGATCCGCGCCTCCGCGACCCCCCGCCCCGCCCCGCCCCGCGCGCCCCGGGCCCGCCCCCGAGGCCCCGCCCCCGCGCGGCGCCCAGTCCCGGGGCTCGCGGGCCCGCCCCGCCCCCCGGCCTCCGCCCGCCCTCCCGCCGCCCCTCCGGCGAGCCCGGCCCGGGGGCGGCCAGTAGTGGCCCGCGGCGGCGGAGGAACTCGGCGTCTCCCGCCAGGCCGGCGCTCGCCCCGCGCGCTCCGCTCGGCCATGGAGCCGGGCCCCGACGCCGAGGAGGCGCGCACGGTGCGGGAGGCGCTGGGCCGCTACGAGGCGGCGCTGGAGGGCGCGGTGCGCGCGCTGCACGAGGACATGCAGGGGCTGCAGCGCGACGTGGAGCGGCGCGTGGCCGAGGCGCTGCGCCTGGCCGGCCCGCTGGCGCGCACCGTGGCCGACCTGCAGCGCGATAACCAGCGGCTGCAGGCGCAGCTCGAGCGCCTGACGCGGCAGGTGGAGGCTCTGGGGACCGGGCCGTCCCCCGCGGCCGGCACTCCGGGCACGCCCAGCCCTCCGCCCGGCGTCCCCGGCCGCGCGCCCCGCCTGGGCACCGCGCGCTTCGCCAGCCACGCCACCTTCTCGCTGTCCGGCCGCAGCCAGGTGAGGCTCGGGGAGCACCGGCGCCGGTGCGCGGGCGCCGGGGGCGTGGGGCTGCGCGCCCCAGGGCCGCCCCTCCGCCGCCAGGGCGTGCGCCCGCCCGCGCACGTCTGCTGGGCTGGGGGCCGCGGGCCGCTGGCCGCTGAGACTCGGTGTGGGGGTCCGGCCACCGCTCCGCCGTGGGAGAGGGCCGGAGAAGCCTGCCCGCTGCACCTGTCTCGGGCCCCCTCCTTTCTTTGGAACCAGGCCCTGGTTAGCCCAGAGTTCTGTCTCCCTCTCCCCTTTGTCCTGTGACGCTAAGGGCTTAGGCGCTGAGTTAGGGCCCCGACCATTTCCACATCGCCTGCTCGCCGGCGGCGTGTCTGAGTGGTCAGCAACCCCCGACTCCCCCACCTCCATTCACGGCCCCCCGCGTTGCTGCTCACTGAGGCCTGACCACTCACGTTATTAATTAACCCAGACTGAGAACTCAGGCCCCTTGTGTGTGTGAGCCAGAGGCGAGGAGGACACAATGTGGCTGGGGCCACCTCATTTGGGAACTGGTAGGGGGTTAAGGGATCCAGGGAAACCAGCCTTGAGCAGTCTCCAGCTTCCTGGGGTCCGTGACCAGCAGGGAGTTCGTGGGGGCGGGGGGTGTGCGGTGATAGAGGCCGGTGTGGACCAGTCACTTCCCTGAGCACGGGGCCTCCAGGAGAGGCAGGTTAGAATATTTCCATGCTGTGTGCAGTGGCCCTTAGGTGGGATTTTCCACTCCGCTCCAGCATGTGCTCTGGGTTGGGTTTCCCGTCTCTGGGTCTGAGCCCTTTGCACCTGCTGCCCCTCCTTGACTCAATCCCTCATGCAATCTCCTGTGTGGGCTGGGCTGCCCCTTGGGGGGCCAGCTCAGCCCTTGCCCCAGGAGGTCCCAGCTGGGTGGGAGATGGCCCCAGATGGCACAGTGCCAACGGGGTATGGGCAGCCAGAGCCATGTGCCTGCCCAGTGGGTGTCCCAGGAGGCCTGTGTGCCGGACAGAGGCCCAGGGCTTGCCACTGCTCGGGCAGGTGGAGGTGGGATGGGGCTGTGCACGCAGGCTCGGCAAACCCAAAGGCACTGCCTGGACAGAGGGGAGCCTGATGGGGGTGAGAGGGGCAGGGTGAATTGTGAGGGCCCTCTGGGTGCTGGCTAAGGGACCCAGGTTTTGTCCCTGGGGGCGAGACCTTCCTCAACCTTTGGGGGTGGCAGAGCCCCCAGGCAGGCCAGTGCTCTGTACAGTTTAGTCCTGTCCTGTGAGCACAGCACACGACGCATCACGGCACACAGTCCCCACTGTGAGCTCGCACGTGCCTAATAAACTGCGTCATCGGCCGTTTTTGAAGTTGAATTCTGACACACGCTCATGGAAGCAGCTGCCGAGGTTTCAGAAAAATAACGTCTGCGTCATGCGTAGATGGGCGTGTATTTGCACGTGCTCATACACGTGTCGGGGGGCTCTCCGGTCATCTGCCTCGGTGGGACTCGGCCAGAGGCGAGCTGGTCCTCTTGGATATAGGGGTGGTGGGTGAGGGGTGCCGGGCAGAGAGGGGCAGGGTCTTCCCACTAGCCATCTGCAAGCTCCCGCAAGGACGGATGGCAGGATGGAGGGTGGCTGGAGACAGGGCGGGTTAAGGCGGGACAGCCCCAGGAGAGAAGACAGCCTGAATGGGGGCAGGGGTAGGGGCATGGGGACCGGGGGCTGCCTTGGGGCAAGGTCTGAAAGGGGGAGTCCGTGCAGTGAGGTGGTGTTTGGCACAGACAGGAGCCTGCCCGGGGAGCTGCTGGGTCACAGCTCTGGTGCGGTCATGCTGCGTGGGCGGGTCTGCGGGACATCTAGGGGACACTGTCCCAGAGCAGGTGGAGTCACGGATCTGGGGTGCCAAGGGTGGTCGAGGGTGGACGTCAGGGAGACACCAGGCCAGAGCTGGCCGTTGAAGGTGGCAGCGGGGGAGGGCTGCAGGGCAGAAGGAGAAGGTGAGGCAGGAGCCCTGGGTGACGTGCAGGAGATGCCAGGGCCCCCGAAATCTCAAGGCTGGGGTCACGGGCCAGCAGGACTACTGTGGCTCTTCAGGGATGGGGACGGACACCCAGCTGGAACGTGGGTTACGGGCCTCAGAAAGACGAACATCACTGATACCTGGGTGGAGGAGGGGCGGGTCCCATCCGGGGCGCAGCTCCCCCTTGCCTGGCTTCAGAAGCGCTGGTCCCCACTGCTCACGAGTGCGGACCCATTTCTGGGAGCGAAACGGGCCGTGCGGAGCAGCGTGCATGTTCACGTGCGCTCACGTGGGGGGATGAGCAGCCCGGGCCCGCACAGGATGCCCGGTCCCGCACGGGGAGTCAGCTTCAGGCTGGGCACGGGGCTGCCCCTTGTCTCTCACCCCCCGTGTCTGTGTCAAGGGGGGAGGGTCCCGTTATGGCTGCGGTGAGCTGGGCGTCGTGCAGGCTGGGGTTACCCCATCCCTCTGTAATCAGCCAGATTTAGAGAGCCTTTTGCTTTCTGCTGTTTCAAACTGGGGGTTTGTAAGTGTTGGAGGTGGGTCCCACTTAGCGTAGAAGTGGACCCTGAACCTAATGGGGGAAGAGTGGGTTAATCCACTTCCCAGTGCACACACCTTGACCTTGCTAGGTAGTGAGAAAACAGAGCTGTAGCCAGGGAAGATCTGAGAGGAGGGAGAGGGCCGGACACGCGTGGGAGCAACCGGGGGGGTGGACTTCCCGTAGGAAGCCCAAGTCCCAAGTCCCAAGTCCCACATCCACTCTGAGGCCTCGGGAGCATCTCCTTGAAGGCGGACCTCACTCTTTCTGTATCTAAACCAAGGGGGCTGGGGCTGGGCAGGTTGCATGGGCCCCTTGTGCTGGGTGGACTGGGTTCTTCAACAGTGACATCCGCCGGCCGGGGCCTGTGGTGGACGGCAGCCGCCTGAGGCCAGACTGGAGTTGTTCCCTGGAAGCGTCCCCGGCCGAGCCGGAGCCACGGCGTTCTCTCGTGGTGGAGGCAGGGGAGGCCCTCAGGGACAGCTGCCAGGAGCTCCGGTCCAGGCCCGCCTGCGAAAGAAACCAGACTCCCTTATCTGCCTTCCTCTCCCAGACGCAGTGTGATAGCAGAGGTCACCACTCTCGGGAGGCCCGCGTTTGGACT
Organism: Mellivora capensis; assembly: GCA_004024625.1. NCBI lineage: Eukaryota > Metazoa > Chordata > Mammalia > Carnivora > Mustelidae > Mellivora > Mellivora capensis. Next base: position 26,849 of record PISX010005644.1, on the reverse strand, counting down.
GAGTCTTGAGAACTGCGTGTGGGGGAGGGAGAGGGGAGCAGCAGTCCTGGGGGGGGGGGGCGGCGCTGGGCACTCCAGGGCTGCCTGCGGGCTAAGGGTGTGGAGGGTCAGGCAGAACTGAGAACACCCGAAATGTGCCCACCCTCCCAAAAGTGTTCCCAAACTTCCCAGGGAGAGGACTGTCCCCAGAGCCCCTGACATCGCTTGCCCTGCAGCCCTCCCCCCCATGAATGTCCTCAGCCCTGGGCTCCCTGACAGGGGGCCTCCGTCCTCGTCACACAAAGCTCAGATGGGGAACTTCGCAGGACCAGTTCCTGTCCCCAGGGCTCCCCAGGGGCTGAGGCAGGCCACCCCCCGATGCTAGGAGAGCCAGCTGGAGGCCCCGGGGTGTGCTTGGGGACCCCGACAAGGGCTCGCTCCAGCCCAGCTCCTTGGTTTAAGGGCTCTGTGCACAGAGGTCCTGCTGGGGTGGTTACTCCATCATTACCCCATTTCCTCTCCCTAATTGGGCTAGGGTCCAGTGGGGGCCAGGGGTCCGTCCTGCCCCAGGCTCCGGGGACAAGTTCGTGCTGAGTTGTCCTCTGTTTTCTGGAAGGCCAGAGCACTTTGTGGCCAGTCTGGGGTTGGGTTGGGAGACCTGGTTCCGCCACTGCCTATAGTGGGATGGGGATTTAGGCTTCCGGGGTGTATGGTGACGGGGTAGACGGCGGGCTCCGAGGAGTCCGTTGGCCTGGGACACAGGCAGAGCACAGCTCTCTCCTCGAGGGAGGGGCAGGGCCCCGGGGGGGGGGTCTGGGCTCAGCCCCCACCCTGGCTGCAGACTGGCTGAGACCCCTTGATGGGAATCTGGCTGGTCCAGAATTCGTTTCCTGTCTGGTTGTGGTGGCTGGTTCCCTGGGGCTTCACAGGGGTGGGGGACCTGCGACGTGCAGGGGCAGGTGTCTGGGGGCCCCCCCATAAAGACCCACATTCCTAAGAAATGGTTTCACCATCAGCCTGTCCCTCCAGGCTCCTACCTGGACCTGTGGCACCGGTTGGACCAGAGTAGGGTGGGTGGGTGGCACAGAGACCCCGGAGCTGAGTTGGCCCTGCTGACAGGTGGGGGCTGGGGTTCAGGGTGGATGGGTTGTTTCTCCTCCCCCTGCTGAGTTGGCTTCAAATCAGCCCACAGGTGCCTCTGCGGGAGCTCCCAAGTGCCCCCCCCCTTCTGCACTGCACCTGCGAGGGGGCCTGGCCCCTCCCCCACCCTTCTGAGTCAGGAGCTGAGGGGTAACCTGAGTTCTGGCCTTTCTCACTTCTGCGGGACCCCACCCGCAGAGGGTCCCCTGTCCCACCGCTTCCATCTGGAAGAGCCCCTGTAACTGCCCTATCTCCCGTCAGAACCCGCGTTTCCACCAGCTTCTCCCCCCACCAACCTGACTCAGTCCCCGAGCTCACCAGCGAGCTCTTCTTCCGTGAACCCAGCAGGAAGGGTCTAGAGCTCATCGCCACCTTCTCCTTGACCCCAGGCCACCCATGGGTGCTGTGGCACAGCTGCCTCCTTGGTTCCCATGCTCCCGCCTCCCCCTGGCTTCTGCTGCTCCCCTCTGAGATGCCGCTTCTCCCCACCCCAGGCCCCAGGCGCCCCTGGCCGTCTGTTCCTCCGCTGTGCTCGGGAGGCGAGACTCCTGTCCCCCCCCCCCCCCCCCGTCCTCCGTCCTTCCTCTTCAGCTGCAGGCACAGACACCCGGCTGTCTCCTGACCTCGCGTCCCGGCTGCCCCAGGCCCACCTCACACTCCGTGTATCCCAGACCCGGACCCTTGCTTTCCCACCGACACTCCCTTCTTCTTCCTGGACACTCCCCGCTAGTACCCACAGACCAGGCTTTGAAGAGGCCTCGTCCCTCCACCTCCTCTCCCTCCCCCCCAGAGCTCTGGTCCTTCTGCCTTTGCTGTCCCCGAGGCCCCATGTCCCCTCCCCCTGGGCCAGCACCAGGGGCTGCTCGGTGTGTCTCCTGCCACTGCATCAGAATGCTCTGTGCCCAGAGCCCGTGTCTGCAGACACGAGTCGCTCCGCTGGGAATGGCCTCCCTCCTAGTCCGCCGGGCTTACTGCAGACTTGGCTGGGGAAGGCCTCCCTGACCCACTGGGCTGGAGGAAGTTTGCCGGAGGCATGACTATCAGGCTGGCTTGGTGGTGTGTGCTCGAGGTCCTGGCTCCCCCACCCGCCCGACCCCAACTGACTCCTTCCGGCAGAGTGGCTGCCGCTAGCCCTGGTTGTGGGAGCAGCTGAGCTGTCTGGGGCCCGGGATGGGCTTTGCTAGTCGTCTGCAAACCTCGCAGACCAGGAGCCAGCCTGGAAGTGTCAGGGGAAGGGGACGGCCAACCTCTCCAGGTGCCCATTGTGGCCCCTGAGGAGAGGCCTGGTAGTGGTCGGCCTGGATCCCCTTCCTGCCAGGCCGACCCCTGGGTCTGGGCCCTCCACGTGACCCTCCCTGTGAGAAGGGCAGGGTCCCAGTGGAGGAGAACGTCCCCCCGGCCACAGAGGTCAGGGGGTCCTCACGTGTAACCGTGGACGGCCCCTTCTCTGAGCCCCTGGGCTGCGAGCATGCCTGTGGGAGGACAGAAGCACGTTGGTTTAAGCACCAGGCCCAGAAAAAGGTCCTGACCGCTGTGGGACGCTTGGAGGGGACGCGTGGAGCTGCCTCCGCCTCGAGCAGGGAAACGGAGGCCGGAGGGGCTGACCTGAGTGGAGCAGCGTGGCGGCCGGTGGCGCGGCCGGGACACCAGGCCCCCAGGGGCTCTTGGGATCAGCTCTGCTGCTGTGTGGAGGGGATGAAGGGCCCCGAGGAACCAGGCAGGCCCCCGCTCCGGGCACCTGGGCACACGTCATAGCTCTGGGTCTAACGAAAGTCCTCGGTGCCCTGTGCCCGACATCGGCCCAGAGGACCTTGTGCTTCTGGTTTCGGCAGCCCTTGGCTGGCAGGCCCATTTGTGCTAGCCGGGCCTGCCAGCCAGCCTGGGGTGCAGGCTCTCGGGGCCTGGGGAGCGGTCTGGAGAAGGCCGGGCCACCTTGTACACGGCTCCTCGTCTTTTGTCCCTGGCACTCTGGGCACATCTGCCTGGATGGACCTCCGCGGCGGCGGCTGGGTGCACTCCAGCCTGCTGTGGGACCCGGGCCCACTGCGCTGTCTCCTGGGGGCTGCCTCTCAAACGTGTGTGTTGTTTGGCCCCAGAATGAGGGGGGCCTTTAGACGGTGGTCGGGGGGGGGCAGTGGGCCTTGCCTGAAGGGGCCTCCTCGGGCGTGTCTCTGCAGAGCCTGAGCCACCAGGATGAAGCCGGCGAACCAGAGATGCGGAGGGCCTCGGACCCGTACGCCATCGAGAATGGGCACCAGCCAGGGGCAGGTAGGGGCCGACGGCATGGGCCGGGGGGCTGCGGGTTGCCTCTGTGCCCGGCCAGAGCTTGGCTGGGAGGGGACCTGGACCCGGACCCCAGCAGCTAGAGAGATTGTCAGGGGGGCAGCTTCGCTCAGGGTGAAGCAGAGCTTTCTAAACACAGAGGGAAACGGGCGCTCTCGGGAGGTGACGAGCTCCCTGTTTCTGGGGGAGTGCGGGCTGGGGCTGAGTGCTCGTCCAAACAGCGAGCCGCACAGAGCGGCTGATGGGCTGCTCGTGTTTACGGTTTATTCTGAGGGTGGTTTGGAACAGACATAAATTCTGGTTGGAGCTTTGAGGTATCTGCAGAAGAGGGAGGTCGGGGAGGCCTTCCTGGAAGAGGTGAGAGGGGAGGTGCAGGGAGGCTAGAGTCCTCCTGGGGGGTCTGAGTCGGCTTGGATGACCACGGCTGACCTGCCCCCCTGCTCCTGTGGTCACGTGTTCCAGGTCTGGGTGATGGACCCCTGGAGATTGCCCAAACCTTCCCGGCACCAGAGCCTCCGAAGCCGCGCCCCATGAGCCTCTCCTTGGGGCTGCCCCACCAGCCCGTCACAGCCGTCACGCGGGTCTCGGAGAGGTTCTCGGGAGAGACCTCGGCCGCTGCTCTCTCACCCACGTCTGCCGCTGTCCTGGGGGGCCCCAGCCCGAGCCCCAGTGAGCCCACCACGGCCTGGACTCCCGGTCCCAGCGGTAGGAGCGGGAGAGCAGGGCCTGGGGGCAGACCCCACCCCAAGGTGGAGGGCAGGCAGGGCGCAGAGGCGGGTGCTTGGCAAGAGACCCAGAAAAACTGGGGTGGCGCTGCAGCCCCACCCTTGCCCCCACCACGATCCCTTCCCCGGGCCCTTCCACGCGGCCCGTCCCTGTCTGACTGAGGCACGCCCCATGGCTGTTGTCAGGTCGAGCTGCGTTGAGAAGGTGGTTTGCACCCCTGCACAGGCTGGCATGCTTCCCCGGGTCTGGCCTGTGGTCAGGCTGTCGGTGGTGGTCCTGGGGCAGGGCTTCCAGAATGAGGGTTTGGGAATGAAGTGTCTGCTGGATATGCAGTGGCCCGGGAGGCCTGGGCCCTCAAACGCAGGTTGGGGACCTGTACCAGCCCTTCTGTGTCCCTGCTGTACGTTCCCAGCTTCCTGTCCCTCAACTGCTGGCCAGGGTGGGGCAGGAGCCTGGGGCACCTACCTGTCTGGGGAGCGATGCTGGGGCCAGGGAGGGGGCGGGGGGCCCTGCCTGCACCAGGCCTACTTCTCTTCTCTCCTCGTCCCACAGAGAAGAGCCCTTGTGTCCCGCGGTCCAGTGCCGGCTATGGGGCAGCGCTGGCAGGCAAGGACGGTGACAGGTGGGTCGGGATGGCCACGGCGGGGTCTCCCCCCGCTCCCAACCAAGGCGAGCCAGGGTCCAGAGCCTGGGCAGCAGGGGAGGCGAGGCAGCCCTCCCCCCGCACAGTCTTGCTTGGAGAAACGTGGCCACAGCTGTTTCTATGTGGACGCCTCAGATCAGGGCCAGGCGAGGCTGGGAGGGGGCATCTCGGGCCCCCAGAGCATGGAGGGAGGGAGGCCGTCTTCACCCCGGCTGGCTGGGCTCCCCACGCTAGGTGCTTCCCGCCGCCCGCACGGGATGGGGGAGGCCCCTGGAGAGGCCCCTGGGCTGGGGCAGGTGTGTGGGACCCCTGGGTGCCTCCCTCCTGGCTCCCCCAGGCCAGCTGGACTGGCACTGGAGCTTGGTTGGGGGGTGGGGCTCAGCTTTTCTTGTAATCATAAAGGGAAATTGTGAGTTTCTGGCAAACGGTTGAGGAGGAAACAAAGGGGGTCTTCTCTGGTGGTGGGCAGGCTGGGCCCCGTGGGGCTGGTCTGGGGGACCTGGCACCCGCTGAGGGGGCTGCTCTCTCGGGTGTGCGGCTTGGGCAGAGGCTGGCTCCCAAACCGGCGCGGCGGGGTGGGCCTGGAGCCTGTGGGGCTTCCCCTGACTCCATCACTCCGTGGGGCGGGGGGCCCCGGGCCCGTGGGGGCCTGGTGTTCCTGACACGTGGTTCTCTCCTCAGCCCCGCCCTGGCGACGCCGCCCCGGTCGCCCCCATCTCCCCCGCCGCCGGCCACGGCCCAGGCCCGGCGCCGGGAGCTGGTGAGGTCGCAGACACTGCCCCGCACGTCGGGGGCGCAGGCCCGGAAGGCCCTGTTTGAGAAGTGGGAGCAGGACACCGTGGGCAAGTACGAACACCTGACCCAGCGTGGGGCCCGGCCCTGTTCCGTGACGAGAGCCCCTCTCCCGCCCGGTTCTGGGGGTGCCGCAGGCGGCCCTCTGTCGCCTTCCCTTGGTTTCTGGGCACAACGGGGATTCCCAGGGGAGCCGTGGGGGGGCACCCCGCCCCTCGCAGAGACAGGGCTGGTGTCCAGCAGTCAGCCTGACAGGGTGGGGCCCGGGCCTGGGTGGTGAGGACGCCCCCACCCCGTCCTGACGGCCTTCCACCAGGGAGGGAGCCTGAGGCAGGCAGCCTGACCTTGGCTGCTAGGGAGTGTTCTTAGGCTACAGATGAGGACCCCCTCTCTGGCTAGGACGGAACCCTGTCAGTGAGCGTGGCCTCAGGGTGGCTGGGATGAAGGGAAGGGGGCGCTGCGGGCAGCGGCCTCAGGCTCGAGGGCTCGGGGCCCCTGATTTCCAGGCTGGGATATAGACAGGAACTTGGGGGCTGGAGGAAGGACGGTCCTGCCAGACGTTGTCAAGGGCGGTTCTCCCTGGGGAAGCAGAGCCGGTGGGGGCATGCTCCTGGGGGCGCGGGGTCACCCGGGAGCCCCGGGCCTGGGAGGAGGACGAGGGCCCCACTGCAGGCTGCATCCTTCGCACAGGGGCAAAGGCGAGGCGCGGGCCAAGCTGAAGCGGTCCCAGAGCTTCGGGGTGGCCAGCGCCAGCAGCATCAAGCAGCTCCTGCTGGAGTGGTGTCGCAAGAAGACACTTGGCTACCAGGTGAGCCGGGCTCTGCCCCAGCCCGGGGTCACCTCGGGGGCTGGGCGTGGGAGTGGGCTGGAGTCCCGGCTTCCCCAGGGGCCAGGGTGCCTCTGGGGCCGGGACACAGGGGCGGGCTGGAGTCCTGGCCTTCCCCAGGGGTTGCTGGCTGCCCACAGCACGTGCTCAAACCCCGGGGCTCCTGAGGCTGGACCCGTGCACCTGAGCGGCTGGGGTCTGGTGGCTGTGACTTCCTGCTGACCTGGCGGGCGCTGGGAGGGGCTGCCTGTGGGGGAGGCGTGCCCCCGCTCACCTCCCTGCATTGACCCCTGGCCGCCCGGAAGCACGTGGACCTGCAGAACTTCTCCTCCAGCTGGAGCGACGGGATGGCCTTCTGCGCCCTGGTGCACTCCTTCTTCCCTGACGCCTTTGACTATGGCGCCCTGAGCCCCGCGCAGCGGCAGAAGAACTTTGAGCTGGCCTTCACCATGGCTGAGTGAGCATGGCGGGTCCTGAGCGGGCGTCTGCCCCGGGGTGGGGCTGCCGCAGGCAGGCTGGGTGCAAGGCCCTCCACTCTGCCCACATCCTGCACCGCCCGAGAGACGCCAGTCTGGGGGGTCGCCCAGACTCACTGTGGAGCTGGCGCTCGGCTTGCCGCACCTGCCCTTCCTGCTGGGTGCCTGGCCCTGCCGTGCGGTCTGGGGGCCGTGGGGTGGGGTCTCCCAGGGCATCCCACCTGTTCTCTTGGGGCCGGCGGGGAGATTCCGTTGCTTTGGGGCGAGCAGGAAATTGAAGGTCTGCCTGGGAGACATCTTAAGAGCTTCTCTGACAAGTCGATGGTGCTTCTCTAAATGCTGTCCTGGCATCTGATATGAGATCGTCTACTTCCCCCAGACCCGCTCTCTGCAAGGAGGCTGGGTGGGGCAGAGTCTGGGATTTGGTGGTTGGCTCGAGGCAGCCCGTGGAGCACCAGGGCTCCAGTGGGGGTGCAGGCAATCCCCTGGGGCTGGTCTGCCTGTGTCCTCGGGGGGCCGGAGAGTGGCTGCAGGAACAGGGTAGTAGGTGGACCAGCTCCTAGTGGCCTGTGGGCAGGGGGCTGGGGGAAAGGGCTCTGTCCTCACATTGGGGCCTCCTTTGGCTGGACACTGTCAGGGGGCAGAGGGCGGGGCAGCCGGGGAAGGGGCACAGTGGAGGATGTTTAGGGCTGCCTGATGCTCAGTTTCCAGGAATTAAGGGGCAGAAGGTCAGAGGGAAAGAAGCCCCCCCCGCCCCCCCCCCTCCCGCCCAGCCAAGTCTCCTGGAGGTAACGTTTCTCTCTCCCGGGGCAGCCTCTGTGCCTGCTGACATCAGCCCCTAGCAGCCTGCATGTGCCCACCCAGTGCCCTGAGCAGGGGCAGGCCTCACTCCAGGCCTGGACCCTGGACCTGGACAGGGACAGTTCCGTGGGTCCCGCCAGAGCTGAGGGGGCCGGCACTCTCCGGAGCGGCAGCTCCTGCTCGGGGGTCATGACGGAGACGGCAGCTCCGAGCTTCGTGGGAAACTGTCGGAATGTTGGTACTGCCCCGTAGTGTGGTCTCGGGTGACACGCTTGGACTCGGGGTCCCAAGAACGCCGTGTATCGTTTAAGAGCCTCCCCTTTCTTGGCTGTTTGGGGTAGCTGTCATCCTAATCACTGAAGCGGCTCTGGAGGGAGTGTGTTATGCAACTGGACCCAGACGGCGGGGAAGCAGAGCCAAGGGGGACGGCCGGTGTTGGGGAGGGCGCCTCGCTGGTAGGAGCCCAGGAATGGTGGCCCTCAAAGTGCAGACACTCCGGTGTGTGGGGCCGGGGCTCTGAGGTGGGCATGCGGGGGCCCAGCCCAGCTGGCGAGGCTGCATGCGGCCCCCGGGGTTCTCTTTCATCAAGACCAGGGGGCCGTGCCCTGGGCCAGGCTGGGCTGAGCGGGGAGAGGGGCCCTGGGCCACGGGGAATTCAGCCTCCCTCACCCACCCCAAACCCCGCGGCCAGAGCCAGAGGGGTTGGAGGCTGTGCTCTTCCCGCAGGAGGGGTGGGCTCCTGGAGCCTCTAGACTTGGAACACACGTTTCCTCTATTCCCAGCCTAGGGGTGACATGCCGGCCACTCCGGGCTCTGCCCTCCTTCCCAGAGCGAGCGGAGGGGCCGCAGCCTGGCCTTGCCTCCCTGTGGCCTGAGCCTGCTTGTGACCGGGGAGGGGAGGATGGTCGGCCCATGGCCTTGAGCTCTCGGTGGGGGGTGGGGGGGCTTGTTGGGCTCTTCTGCGGCCTTGGGGGGCGGGGGTGCAGCTTGTTTGGGGCCTGGGAAGGGGTCTCCGCTGGGGGTCCCGCGGGAGGTAACCTCACAGGTGCAGTTTGGGTCACCCGGTTCTGTGGGCAGCAGGCTGGCCAGGAGCGGGCGGGGTGAGATGGAGGACACTCGCGCTCCCCAGATGTGGGGGGCACCTCCCATCAGGGAGTGTTTCCAGACCCTTCCGCGAGCAAGGGCCAGAGAGGCACAGCGGAGGCTCGGGAACCTGTGCGGGGACCAGGGTTGGCGCTGCCCCTCCTCCCAGTAAGGGACCAAAGGCCCAGAGATTCCCTGCGGCCTCACGTGTGCCAGCAATTCCGTGCTGACACGTGCAGCGCGAGCTCCCTTGTTGGACAGGCCTCCGGGGCTTGGAAGGCGGGAACGCCAGCCCTTTTCTGGAGGTGCGCGCGGGGGCCTGCCCTCTGCACCCCGCCCCCACCCCCAGCCGCAGGCCAGGGCAGGCCCAGGGCCGGGTGTGTGGCCGGCGGCTCCCGCGTGCCCTGTGGGGAATGTGTCCTGCTCTCCGGTTACTGTGTGTCTCCAAAGCCAGACGGGAGGCGGTCGTCGGCCGCTGGGCGTCTGCATCTAGAGAATCCTTAAATAAAAATACCCCCCCCGCCCCCCTGCCCCTCCACGTCCCTCCCGGGGCCAGACCGTGCTGATGGAGAATCAGGGTAGAGCTGGACTGGCGGAGTCGGAACCCAGCCCCAGGCAGGGTGCGGCCTCGGGAGCTCATTAGAAAATGGTCGTCCTTCGTCCTTGGGACCGGTCCGCGGTGTCTGAGTTCTTTCAACGAGCTGGTGTCGCCTTTATGAGAGCGGCTTATGGACGTGTCCATTGGGCCTCGAGTGTTTTGAGACTCATGTATTTTTGTAAAAGTCAGTACCGACCATCATCTTCCTCTTAGCGCATTCTGATCCCAAAATTGCATTCAGCTCGTGTCTGCAGCTCCTAGGAGACTCGAGGTGACCGTTGCGGCTGGCGGCGTGGGGACTGGGGCCCTGGTGGTTGGCAGGGGAGCCGGGACCTTGCCCACGGCTTCCCATCGAAGGCCTGTCCTCGCCGCCACCCTGATGGGAAGCCCTGCTGTCGGGGCAGGGGTGCCCATGGTGGGAGCCGCGGGAGTGCAGACGGGGGTCAGCGCTCTCTCCCTGCACGGGCTGGACCATGCCAGCCGTTCTGGGCGCCCTCCGGTAAGAAGGCAGAGAGGACACTAGAAGCAACGCAGAGACGGTCCCCGGGGCCCTTCGAGCTGTTTAGTCTTGGGGAAAGAGCCGATAGGGAGGTTCTTGGAAGGTTCTCTTCTGGCAGGAGATGTGGGAAAAAGTCAGGCTGAGAATGTGCTTGTGGGACGGATAGGTAGGAAGGACGCAGAGGCGAACAAGCGTACGTGTGAGGGGAACTTTCCTGGCCTCGGGGCAGAGAGGGCCACCTGAGTAGGGCCACCGCGGAGAGAGCTGCTGTTCTGTCCCCAGTGCTCGGGGGCCGGCACCCCATTCTCTTTCCAGGCTGACAGGATTTTAAGATGGCTCTCATCTAACTTGGGGGCCGCGGACCCCGTGTCTGGGGGATGGCCCGGCAGACGTCCTGAGGTGGGAAGGCTGTGGGTTCGCAACCCTTCCCCACCAGCAAAGCACACCCTCCCCATAGGCCTGCCCTCGGCCACAGCTCACGCTTCACCGACACGGAGTCCCGACCTGGCCCGCCGGGGATGCCAGGGAGCCCTGCCTGGGACCAAGCCCCTGTCACCTCATGAAGCCACTGGGTTCCCTCACAGAGACCTGCTCCAGACCAAGGGGGAGGTGGCAGTGGGCCCCGGGACAGATGTCTGTGTTTCACTCTGACCTTTGGGTTCTGAGAGGAGGCCTGGCGTCCGGCCAGCATGTGGGGCGGGGCCTCCAGCTTGTGTCCCAGTCCCGGGCGTGGGGCCAGGGAAGGGCCATGGGAAGCACCAGCAAAGGCCCGCAGGCCGCAGGGTACCAGCATGGGATGGGGGCGTGAGTAGCAGAGCCTCCGAACCCCGCTGCTCGGAATCCAACTTCCGACCAGCTGTCCCGTCCACGTGTGTGCTCCCTAAATCGAGCTCCATGACAAAAATGACAAGGACGGCTGGTGTTAATCAACCGTGCTGTTCGGGGGCACAGAGGGCCTGCTGCCTGGTGCAGGGCAGTCGGAGGCTGGGAGAAGGGAAGTGTCTTTCTTACCCCAAGTCAGTAAGGAAGGGGCCAGGTCGTGAACCCTGACAGTCATGTACGTGTTGACGGGGGAGGAGGCGGGGACCTTGGGACCATGAACCGCGCCGCACCCAGAAGGACGGCCGCTGACAGCACCAGGCGTGGGCGTTTGAGCCCAGTCGGTGCCACGATTCCCGTGCCCTGGGCAGCACGGGCAGTGGTTGGAGGGACCCACACTCTGAGGACTGGCGCTGACCCCTGTCACTGTGGGGGCTGGGGACAGCGGGGAAACCCCTCTCTTTCCAGCCCAGAGAACGCCCAGCTTCCCCTCTATTCCCCTCTACACCGGGGCCCAAGGCTAGACCAGTGTTCCTGAGCACGTGTGGCCCCGGGGGTCTGGGGGCTGTGAGGGGGTCGTGGGCAACTTCCTGACCTTGGCCTTGGGACCCGTCAGCCAGCAGGTGGTGAAACCGGGTGAGTGGTTCACGCCTGCGTTAAGCCAGGTGGAGGACGGTGAGAAACAAGCATCTGGGGGAATCTCGGGGGCAGAGGGCACCTTTGTGAAACCGTGGGCACGTTCGCGGGCATGGGCCGTGTCTCCAAGCTCGGGTCTCAGACGAGCGTTAAAAGACTGCTCAGGAGCCATCTGGGTGAATTTGTGTTTTACTTCCTTTGTTTTATATTTTATAGTTCGTGCCAATTTTCCACGTCCTGCCCATACATGCTGAATTTCTTAGCAAAACTTAGTTTTGAAATTAAACTAAGATTTTGCTAATAGAATTCGGACTCACACTTATAAGTGTGTTTAGTGAAATTTCCGAGGGAACATTAATTTCACCGAAATGCGCAGCAAGGCAGTCTAGTGACGTGAGAACGTGGACTGACTCGGTGGTTCCTGGGTGCGGGGTCTGGGCAGTGCTGCCTTGGAGGGAGGGACCCCGGGGTCTCCCGGGTCATGGGAAGGCCCGGGCGGGGTGGGGGGCGTTCTGTCGGCGGGGCTGCGGGGCCGGCGGATGGCCGGGCCCCCTGCCCTGACAGGGCTTCTGTGTTTCAGGAACCTGGCCAACTGCGAGCGGCTCATCGAGGTGGAGGACATGATGGTGATGGGCCACAGGCCGGACCCCATGTGCGTCTTCACCTATGTCCAGTCACTGTACAACCACCTGCGTCGCTTTGAATGAAGCCCGCGGGGCCTGGCTGGCCGGGGCCGGCCCTGGGAGGAGACTGTGGGGCGGCCCGCACTCCCCCAACGGGGCGACCCCGGCGGTCTGGGGTGAGGGCGTCATTATCCCGTGCCCCGCCGCCCGCCGTCGGCCCACCGTGGCGTTCGACGTGGGCACTGGGCTCTGCGTGGGGCGCGGCCAGGGCCCCCCAGAGGAGCGAGGGCTACCAGAGTGCAATTGGTGCTATGTGATGATCTCCCTTCCAGTAAGAGGCTTGCCTGTGGGTTCTGGAATTCGAGATCGCTTCCCCGCAGGTGAATCTGATGCGTTGGCTTCACGGCGTTCCGCTGGCCGCCAGGTGTGCTTTATGACAATACCCGGAGCCCTCTCCGTCCCCACACTAGTGTAGGCTTCCTCCCTCTGGGCCTCTGCCAGGAAGCCGGGAGGACGCTCCGCCAGCAGCCCGACACGGAAGACCACGTCTTGGGAAGAAACCGTCTAATCTCTCCCAGGTCCTGGCTAACAGATGACCTTCAAGTCACCCTGGCTCTCTGGGGAGATGGGAAGGCTGTCGCCTGGTCCCGAGGTGCCCCATCCTTCTCGGGAGGCCCCACGAGCATCTGGCTAAGAGTACACTCTCAGGACCTTAAAGCTTTTAGGGAAGGACAAGGCCCTTTGCGCAGAGAGCTAGTTTTTACTCATGTTTTTTGGGGGATTTGCTGCAGGCATCTGTGGAAGGCACCGCATCTGTACCGCTGACCGTTGTCCATAAAAAGATGTGTCCAGCTTCACTCACGGTGTGTTCTTTCTGTTCCGAGACATGGGCCTTGTGGACGGGAGATCTTTGCTTGCATTTCCCATGAAACTCTGCCCAAATCCCCTCCCCACCCCGTGTCTGCCTCTGTTTCTCCATCACCGCCCGGGAAGTGGACAGTCATGTTTGGACATTTGTTGGTACGTCTTCCCTCGCCCCTGCTGCTGCGTGAGTGAGAACTGGGAGTCGCCCTCTGGTGCTGATGGGCGGGCCAGGGACAGCCACGGCCGGGAACGCCGGGCTGCACTGCGGTCCCGTTGGGAGCACTGGGTTACGGCCACAGCTGTTTGCGCGAGGGTTCCTGCAGAACATCTGTAGAGTCCACACATGTACCCATTAGCTTATCCAAGACCTTCTCCCAACTGGGATGGATTTGAGGCACAAACTTCTAGAATTCTAGCTTTCTAAGGAGCTAATAGGTCCTGAGCTCATGCAACAAGTTCCAAACGCCAGAGCCTGTGTGCCTCCTCAGGCTCATATGCGTGGTCCTTGTGTGTTCGGGGGGCCAAGACTCTCCAGGGCATGAGGGGGGACACGGCAGAACTTGCCAGGAGGGTGAGCAGAAGCTCAGCAGGTTTGCTCGATGGGGCTGAATTCTTACTCCGTCCTTTGGTTTTCCTCACAGTGGGAACTACTCTCTCTCTCTCTCTCTCTCTCTCTCTCTCTCTCATTCTTGGAGGCCCGGGACGGTCATCCCTACTGTTAGCTGAGACATGGTGCCTGTTTTTTATTTTTTTACTTCCCAAACTGCAGCTTAAGGTTTCAAGCCTCAGGCCCATTTGGGACACCGGGGCTCTGTGCGAAGCGTTTCTGTCTGTTACCGAGCGCTCACACGCGGGAGCCGGAGCTCTCCTGAGGCGCACACGTGGCCCTGCACCTTCGCACATCCAAGGGGGCAGATGCTGCCGGAGTAAGGAGCAGTTCCTCTTACTGGAGGCATGGGGTGCTTCATGTCTTGGGCTCAGCGGTACAGACGGGCTGTCTTTAAGGAAGGTTCCGTGATGAGCTCTTCTGTGGTCTTTGGCGGCTCTTATAACCTAGTGGGTTTTCAGCTCGATTCCCTCCAGGACAAAGCCCGTGGGCTCCAAGACTGGGCAGGAAAGGTGGGAAGGAGCCCACCTGAGGACATGAGCAAAGCCCGGCGTGAGATCAAGGTCACGTGAACGTTCCTTTTTGTGACACCCAAATCCTTTCCTTTCCACCTTTCCAGCTGCCTTTCCACCGCCGTACCCATGGCTCCACATTTTTTTCCTCCCCGGAGAAAATTACTTCTCAGAGTGCTTCTAAGGTTCTCCTGCTTTTCCAGATAGAGTCCTTCACCTGGCTTTTGTAAAACATATGAAGTCTGACCGAATAGGCTTGTGTTTCCACGATGGGAACGTTTCGCCAGAGCTGAGATGGGCTTCAGCTTTTCTGACAGCTGCTGGTCATTTCTCAAGGCGGGGAGAGCGTGTCAGGTCTCCGAACACGATACAGCCGAGGCTGGGTAGCGGAGCACGTACAGGCCAGGTGTCTGGGGAACAGTTTGTTAAAGCCAGTGAGTTTCGCAAACGTGCGAGATGTGGAAAGGTCTCAGCTTCCCCTGCCGCCACGGCGGGCGCCCAGTAACCGGAGGAGGCAAGAAGGGGGCCCTGTTTGCAGCCATACCAGCTCTGTGGGACTCTGGGCAGTTGGGGGGCCAGCTAAAAATGCGGATAAAGTTGGTCGGTGTGGGATGGGACATCTTCTTGACCCAGTCGGAGCAGCTCGGGATTGGGTTTCTTGAACCAGCGATGGGTGGTGACCTGATGGCCAGCCTGAGCCCTCTGTGCTCCTCCTCTCAGCCTGCTCTCTCCTCTGCACCCCTGTTGATCACGGGTTCCTGCTAAGCAGTGGGGGTTTTGGGAGTGGTTATCTATCCCATCTCCCTTGCTCTTGGAGCCTTTGATCTCTTGTCTCTTAGTTCTTGGTCCTGCTTTGGCGTCAAACGACCTTTACTGTCTTGTGAAGGCACCTATGAGAAATGCCTGTGCCTCTTCCCTAGAAAGCGCCGAACAGGGGAAAACACCAGGGAGGTGGGAGCAAGAATGCTGTGCTCTCCTGGGCATCCCGGCAGCCTATATGGGAGGGACATGCGGACCAGGTGGGACAAAGAGCTGGAAGCTGGCTCCGAACCAGTAGGGCAGGTGACAAGGCTGGCGGTGGGGGAGGGCGCCCAGCAGCATCTGGGTGGCTCTGGACCCCCCAGCCATCCTTCCGGTGGATGCAGGGCCTTCACGACGGCAGGGCTGCACACTTGTCCTTTATAAGCCCATATGGTCATCACTCCCAAGCATCCCTGATGTGGTTGACGTCTTAGTTCTGTTGGCAGGGTTGGACCCTCTTCCTGGTGTCCGTGGCCTCCCCTACACCTGCTGCCCACCCCCCGCCCTGCCCCGTCTCACTGGCTGTTTCTTCCTGGTCTGTGGCACGACCTCCTTTCCTGTATCCATCCTTCCTCTGTGCCACCTGTGTCCCACACTCTGTGCTCTGTCTCCTACATCGGGGGTTCACAGCCCCAGGCTGGCGTGGGCTTTGGGAGTCAGTGCAGGTCCTTCTGAACGGGGTGTTTCACCTCTGGGTTCCCCTCTAAAATTAGCTCCTTCCCCAGGGTTGGCTAACTCAGCGGATGGCCGTGTCTTCACGACGTGTCGCTCCGCTGGGGTTCTGGAAGTCTCCCTGCACCCGTGCACTGTCGATGGGCCGCCCACGCCACCCACCACCCTCCCTGCGTGCGCTGGGCACGAGGCATTCACGGAAGACGGGGCAGAGGCCCAAGGTTCCTCTCCTCGTCAGCGTCCCAGAGCATCAGAGGTCTCTGTGCTCCCGGAGCTTCCGTTGTGAAAAACCTCAAGTTTTGCAGAAACGTCAGAGGAAGAGTTGAGGGAATGGGTGTGTTCCTTTGTGTGGTTAACACTCCGCCGGGGGCGTGTTTCTGTCTCCGGTTCGCTGGGCCGTTCGGTCATAAGGTCTACCGCCGAAGACTTGAACACATACCCACTGGGACCATAAACGTCCCCCTCCGCACGCGGCGGGTTAGCATGCGTCAGAGATCGGACACGCACGCGTCTCGTGAACGGGCCGTGTTCGTGTTTCTCCACTCGTCCCCACTCGGTGTTCATGGCTGTTCAAAAGTTTAAACAACTCCAGGGTCCGATCTGAGTTCACGCACGACATTCAGTGGCTGCGTCTCCCATGTCTCGATCCAGAACGGTCCCTGCCGTTTCGTTCATTGCCTGTTTTCCATTCGATCCTTTGGCGGAGCCCGGGCTGTGCCCCATGCTGAGTGTTTCCGGAACCTTCTGGACCCCCAGCGGACACCGGTTGGGCAGAAGTCCGCCCAGCGTGGCGGAAGGTGAGCGGCTCACGCCGTGGGCTTGCCGCTGTGCCCATGGGAGGGCCGATTGCACCAAACGCCCTTGGGCTCTTGACGGATGATTTTTATCATCGGTAATTGCACTGGGCGTCGAAAATGGTGATTTTTAGATTCCATGTAAGCTCACGAATTCTTGGTGTTTTCCTTGGTTTTGCTCAGGGTGTTGTAGTCCTCGGCGATGTGCTGGCGTGGTTCAGGCTCTGGCCACTGGCAGACAACAGTCTGGAACCTTTCCATGAGTCCCCGCCCGTCTCCAGGCACCTCGCTGTTTCCAACGATGGTGTTCTGGGCTGACCTTTGAGCTGACCTTGGACTCATCATTGCTTGGAGAAATCCCGGCCTCTTTCAGCCGGAGCTCCCAAGTATCCATCCGGACGTGGGCTCTGGGTGTGCTGCATGGAGGCCCCTTCGGTGACCACGGCTAGGAGAGTCGGTGTTAGGACGCCTTCAGGGACAGCAGTCCCTCGATTCAGATCCGACACCGCAGGGTTCACCCGTCCTGCTGACCTGCCCCCCGCCCCTCCCTACATTCTGATTCCCAGCGGTGTCCCTGTCGGGATGCATTTCTTCTACGAGGCACGGACCGCAGGGTCACAGTCTGAAGCCGATGCCCGCAGCCCTCACCCCAGCTGGAGGCGGCCTCTGGGCGCGCGGAATGTGGGGTTCAAGGACTCACAGTTGCTCCTTCTATTTGAGGCACAGAACACTGGATTCAAAGTTACTCCTATCACTCGTTTTCTCTCTGACGTCCCCCTGTGAATTGGATACGCAGTTAGGTTCATTTGTTTCTCTTTGTATTCAATCGAGGGTTCAGGTCTCTTTGTTTGTTTCATTTTCTGGACATGACACTGTTTACCTAACTCGAAAGTCACACCTGTATTGACGGGTGTCTTTCCCTTCGCCGTCCTCTGTCCACTGGTCTGCTTTAGCTCTTGCTGTATCCACCCTGTGTGTCTGTCTTTCCCTCTGTTCCCCCTCCCACGACAAGAAGCAAATACGTACCCGTTTTTATTTTCCGTCCTTTCTTTTTTTAAAAAAAAGATTTTATTTATTTATTTGGCAGAGAGAGACCCAGCGAGAGAGGGAGCACAAGCAGGGGGAGTGAGAGAGGGAGAAGCAGGCTTCCCGCTGAGCAGGGAACCCAATGCAGGACTCGATCCCAGGACCCCGGGGACCGTGACCTGAGCTGAGGGCAGACACTTAACAACTAAGCCGCCCAGGTGCCCGTTTTCCGTCCTTCCTCACGCCACAGATCGCGTGGTGCGTCCTCTCATGGCGTGTCCTCTCTGTGACCTTGCCTCCCATTTTTGTGCAGCGGTGTCCTCCCTGGGACGGACGGCCGCGGGGTCCTCTGGCGCATGTGTGGCCGTGAGCTTCCCGCGGGAGCGTGTGGCCTCCGTCTCTGGAGCACGGCCTGTGCGTGTGCGGTTCATGCTCGTGCCGGCGTCTCTCGGCAGCGAGGTTGCCGACTGGAAGCTCAGGGGTTGAACCGCGTCCGCAGGCAGAGCCGTCCTGTACCCCCACGGGCACGTGTGAGATGTCCCCCCAGTGAGCGTCGTCAGCCGGTGGAACTGCCGGTCCCCGAGGTGGCATCAGCATTGTTTCAGTCTACACTTGTCTTACGAGGGAACATGAGCGTGTTTTGTGCATACAGGCCGCTTGTGCATCTCCTCCCATGATGCTTCTCTTTTCACGTCTGCGTCCATCTCTTGTTCATCCCTCTGATCTTTAAGAGCTCTTTACATGTGAGGACGATTTCTGTGGTTCTTCATCTCGGGTTCTCCGTCCGCTGTGCCCTGGAAGGGTGTCTGGCTCCTATCACTTCTCACTCAGATCACAACCATCACCCCCTAAAACTGGCCCCTGTTCTCTGCACGGGCCCCACGGAGAGGCATCATGTCATGTGCACCAGATGGGTCCTTGTGTCCTCAGCACAAGCGATCGCTTCTCGGGGCCTCAAAGGCCACCCAACCTGGCCTGAGTCCAGCCCCAGCTCTCCCCATTGCCCTGTCCTCCCGGTCCACCCAACTCTCTCCCACCCAGTGCTTGGGGCTCAGTCTACACATCACTGGCTCGGGGAGGCCTTCCCGGGTGCCCTCCGCGCCTCTGCTGGTTTTGCCACCTTACACACGCACCGCCTTATTCGATCCCTGGACCACGAGCTCCATGAGGGCAGAGGGGCCCGCCTCCCTCCGGTCCGGTCCAGGGGGCCTGACAGGGGCCTGCCATAGTAGGGCACCGTGTGTTTTGAATGCATATGCTAATGCAACAGTCGCTCAGTGTCCCATCAGGTCAGGAAGAACTGGCCCCACGGATCCGGCCCACGTTTCTGAAGGCCAAGGACTTCCTTTCAAACAAATCAGGCTCCACTGCCTGCCTTTCTAGCGGGAAAATTTTTAATTTTTTATTTATTTATTTGAGAGAGAGAGAGAGAGAGAGCATGGGAGGGGAGAGGTCAGCAGGAGAAGCAGACTCCCCGCCGAGCAGGGAGCCCGATGCGGGGCTCGATCCCGGGACTCCAGGATCATGACCTGAGCCGAAGGCAGTTGCTTAACCGACTGAGCCACCCAGGCGCCCCTCTAGCGGGACATTCTTATTCAAGACGGCTTTCCCTCCGACCTCCAGAGACTCCCAAACACCGGGTGACGCTCGGGTCGGTGATGGTTTACTCAGCAGGCGCTAATAAACGAAGCCGGGTAACGAGCTGTAACTTAGCTTCTCCGGACTGGAGCCTCCGTTGGGGAAGACGGTCAGATTTCAGCCCCCAGGGTGTGGGTCATTGCCTTGGAGGAAGGAGAGTTCTTATGGTCACAGGGAGACCACCGCGTTCTTCCCTTCAGTCCCAAGACGGGAAACACAGAAAATCCAACGGGTTAGAGCAGAGAAATGCTGGGAGCCCAGCCAGAGACCCCACAACTGGTGAGAGGACAGTGGACTGGGCCCCCCTCTACCTGCCCCGACAGCCACAGATCGGTCAATGGTGGAAGCACTGCTCCGTGGGGTGCACAGGACACTGTCCCAGCGTCATCGGGCCCGCTACCCCTGCCGCCGTGCACGCTGGGCCGTGGAGGTAGGGGTGTCTGCTGGGCCCACATCTGGGCCGGGAGCAGGTGCATGGCGGTCCCTCGACCGGGTCTGCTCCCCTGTCGACATTGCTCCAACGTCACGGCCACCACTGCATGGCTGGAAAATCGGGGGACATCGTTTACCAGGCCACACTGTCACGTTAGTAAAGGCTTCGACGTGACTAGAGCAGGTCCTTCGTGTCGCTCACTACACATCAGGGGTCGTTGGTAGCAGTCTGCTGAGGGTCGACAGATCTGCCATGACCTTGCCTTCCCTGCTGTTTCCCTCCTGTCCCCACACCCCGTCCAGTGCCCTTCTGCAGTCTTCTTCCCGGCCAAGGAATTTCACTCCAGCGGAGATCTGTGTGTTTCTTTGTTACTCTATCCAGAGGCTTCCACTGACCTGAACAGAGTGACTCAGGGGAAACGGGGTATTTTCAGCCAGGGGCCGTCGCAGCTGCTGTATCAAGTGTCTTTGGGCCAGTGGACTTCATGACAGGTGTGTTTTTATTCAGGAAAACATAATGCACTCAATTTAGAGGATGGACTTCCCTTCCAAGCACATGGCCCTTTCTCTCCCCACCCACCCCACCAGCCCGTGAAGCCCGAGGTGGGGGTGACCACCGTGTTCCCTGCAGACGACCCTGAAGCCACACGCCAGCAGACCCAGCTCCTCTGGTCTTTAAGGCATTTGTGAGCTCCCTGGGTCCCCCTTCCCATCTCCTAAGTGGGTGCTGGTCCTGCCCCGTGAGCCTGGAGGGCTGGGGGCTTGCTGAGGCCGCCCTGGGCTGTACACTGGGGTCCCTGCGGGGGGAATTTGTTTGGAAATTGTTTCCTACACCCTTTTAAAATCAATTTTACTGAGACAAAATGAACACCCTCCTAAAAACTGATTTTGGCAAATTGATCCATGTGCACAGAGTAAACGGGGGAACCGACCCCCCAGCCCGCCCAGGAGGTGTTTTCTCGGTTCCTCCTTCGCGGATTTCCCTTTGTATTTACCCATACTTCTGGACGGCATTGTTGGACTCTCCCTTCTCCATGTTCCCTTTGGATACCTCTGTGGGTTTCTCACAGCAGGCAGTGGGCGCTTGGTTGTCTCACTCTGCGACCCCCTCTCGTCCAGTGCGGTCACATCACCGCGCGAGCTAAAGCCGCGGTCAGGGTCTGCTTTCCATTGGCTCTGCAAGTAACGTTCAACTCCAGACCTTCCCCAGCTGAATTCCTCTCTCCTTCCCCCAAACTGCTGTGGCTTCAAAACACGGTCATGAATCCTGTGACTCCACTTCCGTCGAGAGGGGAAACGGATCCCTGCTCTCCTTGAATACGGCGCCTCGGTTCTGGGGAACAGACCTGCTGGGGCTGGGTCATGCATGGGGCACATCTGTGCAGTGCTGGGCTGCCGCGTGCGGGGTCTGACCACGTGGGGCCTCTGTGCAGGGGAGACGGTGTGCAGATACAGGGGGAGAGAGGGATGTCTGCACCCCGGCAACTGGTATCTTCAGTGGACCCACGTGAGACATGTGTGGCTAAGCCCACTCAACTGCCAGAACCCTGAGAGCTAAGAATAGTAATGGTAACGACGAGAACACGTGGTCGTTGCTGTCTGTGTGTTGAGCACACATTGACTGGTTCCTCAGTAGTTACTGGGAACACTGTCCCCCATTGACAGCAAGTGCATCCTTCCAGTTGCCCAGACCCAAACCTGGGAGCTGTTTCTGACCCCCTCTTTCGGTCACACGTCGTAGCTAATATGTCAAGAAACACTTGGGCTTGGCCTTCAGAGTCCACCCGAATCCGAACACCTCGCGGGGCCTCCAGGGCCAGCTCCCTGTCCCAGCCTCTATTGCGTCCTGCCCTAGAGCACGGCAGTGCCCCTCCCCTCCCGGTTTATTCTCAACACGTCAGGAGGAATTTTCCTTGCAGCAGGGAAGTGAGGGCACACGGCTCTCAGCACAAGACCCTGCAGCTTCCCGGCCCCTCAGAACCACTGACATTGCCCTCTGCCCCCTTCCGCCCAGCCCTGCCTCAGGCCCTTTGCACGAGCCATTGTCCATCGATTTCCTGGAACCAATAATTACTCTGTGTCTGTGACTTGCTTAGCATTTCCCCCAAGCGTCTCAGTGTTCCGGACGCTATTCTCCATACCGCGGTCATGCCGTCTCCATCAGCAGTCACCCCACGTGTCCCGGCAGTGCCGGCCTGTGGGATCCTGTGAGTCCCGTTGCCCATCCTCATGCTGGGTGTCCTTCCTCACAGGCGGGCGCCTGGCCAGACCGGGTCTGAACCCTTCTCTCTGCTCTCGCGCCTCACCGGTCCCTGTGCCGAGACGGTTCAGAGACCGAGTGGTCGTCCGCAAGAGCTGTCTCCCTGCATGTCCTCTCTTTGCTCAGGGCCCCCGGAATTTCCGATGGTGAGTCTCGGCGTGAGTCTGTATTCCTCGTGTCAGGCGCACAGTGGGGCATCCCAGCCTGAGACACCTGGTCTCCGTTCTGGAAAACCGTACCATTTCGGCCAGAAGCCCCTGGCGGGACACCAGCCTTCTGGGACTGGTCCGCGTTCTCACCTTTCCTCAATGACTACTATTTTTAAGTCTCTTTGTCTTTTGTTTTATCTTCCAAACCTTCTTGTTAGGTGTTTTATTCTTACTCTCCTTCAGAAATGCATCCCAAACTGTTTTCTTGGTAAGTCTTTACGAATGTCATTCACCTCTTGATCGCTGGTGCAAACGTCCCCACTGGTCAGATGGGATTCTCCAGAGGATCTTGGCGTCCACGTTGCTTCCTGTCCCTGCACATCCCTGTCCTCTGAAACCCTCTGTGCCGGCTGTGTGGGTCTCTATCTTCAAGCCGACAGTGCGCGGGCCGGGGCACCCCCTCTGCCTGAGCCCGATCCGCTGGGCAGGTGGGGAGACCGGGTTGGTGGGGGGGGCTTGACCGCGGAGGCGGGGACGCCTGCACAGGTGACGTCAGAACTGGGAGTCCTGTCCCCAGGGGCCGGTCAGCCCCCTGGGCACCCTCCACTCTGGCCATGGGGGCAGGCAAGCCTGTGGGGCTGTCCACACAGCATCAGAAGCAGGAGAGAAACCCTTTTACCTTGATTTTTGGGCTGTGCCTCGAGCGTTCTTGCTGCTGCGGAAGCTGGGCCTCCCGTGTCAGAGCCTAGAGCCTAGAGGCCAGTCCCTTCCCCTCACTGGGGCCCCCAGGCCTCTGCGTCTCCCAGGCACCGGGGGGACCCGCTCATCCTTGTTGGGGAGCGAGGAGCCCGCCACATTGTCTCAGGAGTAGGGTGTTTTAACACCTGAGCCACCTGCGTCGCTCGCAGAGAAGGGAGAGCGGCTGAGACAGCGGTGTGCAGGCGGGTGTGCACGAGCTTGCTCCGTGTACACGAGCCTTCCCCGGGCCCGGCCCCTCTCGCCCCCGACGGGCACCGTGCCCAGCTGGCGGGGTCTGCGAAGTCGGGGGTGAGTGGTGCCTGCCGTGTGAGTGCTTGCGGGTGTCAATCACACACACTAGTGTAATATTGGGGTGTCCTCGACCAGGGGCGACGGGGCACAGAGGAACAGCCCTGCCCTGGGCCCCAAAGGAGCAGGCTTCTGGGGGCTCCTCCTGGGAAGTGCCAAGAGAGAGGTGGGGGGAAGCGGCAGAGAGAGAGGGGGAAGCGGTCCCTGGGGCTCAGCCAGGGTCTGGAGGACGTGGGTCGGCCGCCGGTCTGGGCAGCTCCGGCTCTGTGTACCTGACACACGCGGGACCCCAGCTCAGCCTGGAGCTTTCTCTGTCCCTGGAACGACTCCGTCTCTCTGCCAATGGTCTCCATGGGCCCCCTCCTAAAGTTTTCTTCTGTCCCTCCTGCCTTTGTCCCGAAGAGACCCGGGTCCTGGTTCTGACTTGGCCTCATTGCCTGGAGGTAGCGCGGACGTTGGGCCAAGCCCCAGCTCCAGCCCCTGCCCTGCGCAGCTTGGCCCCGGCCCAGGGGCTCGGCCTGTCCCGGCAGACGCAGCGGCGGTGCGGTGGGGAGGTCGGGGCAGCCCGGCCTGCAGTTCCGGGCCCTGCTGGCTGCGACCTTCCCTGGCCCCCCCGCCCACCCTCGCATGGGCTCCTTCATCCAGCAGGACTGCAGCTGCGCAGGACGAGAGGCGGGTGCAGCTCTCAAAGGGCTGAGGCAGAGGAAATGCGATCCGGCCGGCTGGTTTGTGGCCTCCCGGGCCTCTTAGCAACACCAGCACCCCCGCCAAGGCTCTCGGTCTAAAGACATGTCCCTAGAAGCCGTTCTGTCACACGGACGCCCCCGCAGGCCAGCGCGGTCTTGGAGCCTGGCCGTGCTCTGGCTGGTCCCCCACAGACCTCTAGCCTGGCCTGGCCAGCTCAGGGCTCCCACACCCGCTCGGGCGTCCCCACGGCGGCCCCTTGTGGAGGGACAGGGTCCTTGCTTCGAGGCCTGGTTCCGTTTATTACTCAGAGCACAGAGCTGTCTGCATATTTCACTAAACGCTTCTAAAAATCACTAGTTACCTCATTTTTTGGAAGATTGATTGATTGATTGATTTATCTGACAGACAGAGAGATCACAAGAAGGCAGAGAGGTAGGCAGAGAGAGAGGGGGAAGCAGGCTCCCTGAATAGCAGAGAGTCCGACGTGGGGCTCGATCCCAGGACCCTGGGATCATGACCTGAGCTGAAGGCAGAGGCTTTAACCCACTGAACCACCCAGGTGCCCCTCATTATCTCATTTCAATGCTTGGAACTAGGAGGCTTGTCCTTCCCATCTGAGATGCTACCTGGGCTGCTGGGTTCAGAGGGCCGCTTCTGAGGGCCACTTCCCAGTCATGGGAGTCCACGGCCACACTGGTGCTGTGGGGAGGGCAGGCCTCCCCGGGACACAGGCTAACCATCCTGCATGGGGTAGCAGCTAGGACTCAGAGAGACTGCCTGAAATCACCGCTGTGTGCTGGGCTCAGCCCCCCCCTTCCGCAGCTGGGTGTGCTAACGAAGCTAGGGCGGGGGTGGAGGGTTGTTCAGGAGAGGCCACTGGGAGATCTGCCACTTTGGCATAAGGACTACTTTGAGCTGAAAGTAACTGGGCATCAGCAGGTTGGGAAAAGTTCTTTTCTTTCCCCTTATCTGCCTAAAAGCAGATCGTCAATCTTCCTTTGAGAGAGGTGCCCCTCTGTCCCAGGAAAAGGGGATTGTTATCACGAGATTGGGGGGGGTCACACCAAGGTGAATCTGCATCAACAGACCTTCCTAAAATAGTCCTTATTGTCTACTAGTTCCCCCCATATATTTTAGTTACTTTCTCACAATTTATAGCCTTTTCTTAAAATGGCACTAAGCCCCTTAGTCAAGCTGGTTCTTTGAGTTTTTGCTTCCTTGTTGTGAAGCTCCCATGCATGTAAAAGCATTACCATCAATAAAAATGGTATGCCTGTTCTCCTGCTACTGTCTTTGCCTATTTAATTTGCAGGTCCCTGGGCACCGTACATAAGAGGATACATGTTTCCTCTCCTTCAGCCCCAGGTGTGGAGTTGATTGTGACAAGGGCAGGAGGTGGGTCGGCAGCCTTTGCCCCACCCTCCAGGAGCACATCTTGCCACTGGGTCAGCCCTTGAATGGTACTACTTTACTCAGTCCAGCAGCTTTAGCCACAGCGCCTCACAAATGGCCAAAGACAAGAAACCAACCATACAAAGAGCCCAGTGCACACTTGGCCCCACATCATCTTGACTTTCAAGCGGCTTGAGGTGCTCTATGAAATGTTAATCCTCCGGGGTGAAATCCAAGCCACTTTATCCTCAGAGCCCCCAGGGCCAGTGGTGGCGGTGAGCCGGGAGCCACGAGGTTTCTTCTTCTAGAGCACAAGGGATCTATTCAACACACTTACTGCTGCAGGACAAAAAACTATTCTTGTACCAGATCAACGGAGGGAATGGTCCAAGGGCGAAGACAATTTGAGGCTTATGTCCTGTTTCCTGTGCAAAAGTGAGCCCCGAGGGGAGACCCCTGGTGGGACACGGCAGGCACTTGCGAAGATGCAGCATTTCCAACACTTCAATTCTTCTTCTGCAGCTGGGGGTGGGAACCCACAGGTGGACAGGTGCCCCCGGGGGGGCTCGCTGCACAGGGCTGCCCACATTCCAGAAATACTTGAAGGCTTCTGCAAGATTCGGTAGCATGCACCGTTAAAAATACCAGGAGCACGGGGCGCCGGGGTGGGTCAGTGGGCTAAGCTTCTGCCTTCAGCTCAGGTCACAATCCTGGGGTCCTGGGATTGAGCCCCGCATGGGGCTCTCTGCTCAGCAGGGAGTGTGCTTCCCCTGCCTCTCTGCCTGCCTCTCTGCCTACTTGTGATCTCTCTCTCTCTCTGTTAGATAAATAAATAAAATCTTAAAAAAAAAAAAAACTACCAGGAGAACAAGGCCAGACTCTTGTGATAAAGGAGAACAAATATATTCATATTTAACAACTCCGCGGTCAACATGTAACGTAACGATGTAAACGATGAATAACATCGTTTTTCACCACGCAATAGGAATTTTATTTTATTTTTTTTAAAGATTTAATTTATTTATTTGACAGACAGAGATCACAAGTAGGCAGAGAGGCAGGCAGAGAGAGAGGGAGAAGCAGGCTCCCCACTGAGCAGAGAGCCCAATGCAGGGCTCGATCCCAGGACCCCGGGATCATGACCTGAGCCGAAGGCAGAGGCTTTAACCCACTGAGCCACCCAGGCGCCCCCACAATAGGAATTTTAAACTGTCTCTTAGAGTTCCCACGATCAGGCTGGGCTGCCCAAGCTTCTGCAGAAGGCTTGGCTGGCGCCTGTGCCCACCACGGTCCTTTGTCTTCTGGACCGTGTCTTCTTTAGATCTGAACAGTCGATAATCTCCTCATCCAGAACAGAGACGGGTGCTGTGTCCAGATGTACTCTGTGCGCTTAGAGACCCGTTCTTTATAAACTCTGTTAAATACACAATTTATGTGGGGAAAGAACGCCCTTCAAGAAAAGAAAGCCCTCACAGTTTACTTTTCCTGGAAAATACTGGTATTTTCATTAGGAAATGCCATGTAGTGTAAGCACGTTTTTTTTCTTTTTAATTTTTTGGAACTCATTTATTTAAATAAGAAGATCGCTGAATGGTTATTTTGTTCTAGAAGTTCTTCTCAGTATGAGCCAGACTTGCATCTTTAAACCAATTTTCAGTGAACGTAATACATACTGATTATGTGTTATATACTTTCCTATGACCGATGTAAGATGAAATAATGTCAAAACAATGATTTTTGGGGCGCCTGGGTGGCTCAGTCGGTGAAGCGTCTGCCTCTGGCTCGGGTCATGATCCTAGGGTCCTGGGATCGAGTCCTGTACCAGGCTCCTTGCTTGGCGAGCCTGCTTCTCCTTCTCCCTCTGCTTGTGCTCACTCTCTCTCTGTCAAATAAATAAAGTCCTAGAAAAAAAAAGAAAGAAAAGAAAAAAAACTCTGCTCAGTAAACTGTTCTTAATGAAAGACACTTTTAGGTGTCGCTCTGGGCTTCTGGGCTTCCGTCGTGCCCTCCTTCTCAGGTCCAAAATGAGGAATGTGGTCAGAGA
>PISX010005643.1:0-105602 GCA_004024625.1 Mellivora capensis | reverse complement strand
CCCCCCCCCCGGGACACAGGCCACAGCGAGAGGCCCCAGGCCACCAGCTTGCTCTGCGAGCACTTGGGACAGCAGGATAGGGATACTCCCGCGTCCTTTCCAGGCCCTGCATTGGGCAAGTCCAGGGACCAGAGGTGTCTATGGCTGTGGGGTCTCCAACAGCCAAGGACATCTGCTGGGGTCCAACACCCACGGGCCAACCTGTGCCAGGACAGAGGGCCGACCTTCCGGGGTGGGGGAAGGGGTGTGTGTGTGCAAGCTGTTGCTCCCTCCTGCCCTCTCGAGGTCAAGCAATGGGCTACGTGGTCTGGCCCATGGCAGGGCCCTCGGGGGACCTGACAGCCCACGAAGTCCAGGCTGCCTTCTTTGGTGGGAAGGGCACCTAGGTCTTTTTCTCACTTGCCTGCAACCTTAGGTGACCTCCCTGCCCTGGGCCTTAGTCTGTTTGCCTGTGCAATGGGCCCATTGTACCAGGTGATACAAAAGGCCCGTCTTGGGCCACAGACCTTGGGCCACTGACCATGATCTTGCTTTCCCCCTGCAGGTACTCAACCCCAAAGCAAGACACAGCATCTCTTCCAGAGGGAGGCTAGCCAAGCAGCTGCCATGAACCGACAACTGTCCTAAGACTGAGGCCCACAGCATCTCCAGTCTCCGCGTGTCAGAGGAGGGGGCAAGCACGGAAAGCCGGCACAACCTTCCTTCCTGCCCTCCCTTTGAGGCTTCGGTCCCGGCACCCCGGGCCGGCCATCGCTGCAGTGGGAAGAGGTTAGGAGCCACTGAAATGGGCGGCAGCCAGCAGGCCTGATGCCCTCTGTGAATGGGCTGCAGGGGGCTGAGCCAGGCCTGCTCTTGGTTCCCCAGGATCCCTGCCCAGGTGGTCCCACCACTGACTCCCCGTGCCTTCCTGCTGCAGCTCAGACCCACACATGGCATGACCGTGCCTCGTCCCTGCAGGGCCATCCACCCAACACTCCTCAACAGCAGCTCTAGCCTTTAATATCCTTACAAGGCGTGAAATAGCAGCTCTAGCCTGAGCGCTGGCACCGGCAAGGGCATGCAGATCCCGAGGCGGTGGGCAGAGGTCATGTCCTCCAAGTCAAGCAATTACTGAAGGCCAGCATTGGTGGTTCCGTCAGCACAGTCCTCCCGGCCCCAGAAGCTAAGGGCACAGGGGGCACGGGAGCCCAGGCGGGGCTGGGGTGGGGCGTTACCTTCAGGGCGAGCCTTGGGGGTCTTGAGTCCTCCGTCCAGCATCAGCTCAAAGGCAAACGCCACGTTGTGGACCTGCCAAGGAAGCAAGAGTGGAACCGGTACATCCCCAGGACCCGAGCGGTCCAGCGCCGGGCACAGGGTAGGCAAGGGTGTTGGGTGAAGGTGTTCCCTCGATGGGCCTTATCCCCTCACCAGGGATTGGGGGGCAGCTCAGAGATGCAGGGGTGAAGGCACAAAGCCTGCCCTCGAGGGCTCCAGGGTCCCCGAGTGTCTGCTTGTGCCACAGGGCACACAATGAGAAGCGACCGTGACACTGTCCCTTTTACAGATGAGAAAGCCAAGGCTCAGAGAGGACATGCCACTTCCCAGAGGCACCCACGCTAAAGCGCTGTCCCCAGCACAGAGCGGCCACCCACCGTGTCCTGGGAGGGCCTCCTAGGGCCGCGGGTGCACAGCCGCAGGCAGGACGCCGCGCTCGGGGGCACTGGTGGCCCAGGCGCCGGGCAGGCACCGGGGACCCTGCTGGAACGGAAGTCAGCCCAATGGCGGCTGCAGGTGGCAGGGGGCAGGGCCCTGGTCCTGGCCTCCTCGACTTGCGAGATGTCACAGGAAGGTGGACACCCCACCCCCACACGACTTCTCCCTGGAAGGTACTGCTCGGCCCCCGAGGGTGCTGGAAGCTTGCATTCTGCTCACAGCCTCTGAAGGGCTTTACAATAACACCTTCCCCGTGGCAGGCTCCCCCTGAGCCTCAGAGACGCCGGGTGACAACCAAACCACAGCCAGCCGTCCGCTGGGGCAAAGACAGTTGGGGACAGGGCGGGGGGGGGGGCACCAGAAAATGATGTAAATCCTAGAGTCAGAGCCGCAGAGCACCCCGGGGTTCCTAGTAATCACACATCCTTTCAACAGTAACATCCGCACGATTTCAGGGTAAGTGAACCAGAAACGGGATCATCGTATTTATCGTTTAATAATTAACCAGGAAGACGATGTTTGACAAAATAACCCGCAGTCAGTCAAAGTCCCAGCAGCTCGGGGGGGCCGCCTCGCCGCCTCCAGGACCCTCAGCAGCACCGGCACGGGGCAGGCGGCGACCAGAGGGTCCCCGTCGGGGGACAGGCCCTTCACCCCGGGGCTGGGCGGGGCTGCCCCTGACTGCTGCAGGGGGCTGGAGGACCCTGGGCCATTCCCGAGGCCCCCTGAAAAGGCCAAATGGGAAGGCCAAGCTGCGTGTTAGACGTCTAGGTGCACGGAGTGGGCCCAGCCCAGAGGGAAAGCTGTGGGGTGCATCAAGGCCGCTTTTTGGAGGAGGCCCCGGGGCTGAGATGAGTTAGGACAGGGCGAGACGGGTCCTCGAAAGCGCTCAGTGCTGACCAGGTCGGCCCTCTGAAACCCCACGCCTGCCGCACGCCGAGAACAGCTCCCACCCAGACCCACCTCCCCGCAGCACAAGACTTTCTTTCTGCTTTCTTCTTAGTCCGAGGAAACCACCAGACAGGAAGTCACCGCCACCCTGCTGCTGTCCCCGCCACGCCCTCACCCCCACCAACCCCTCGCGCCTGCAGAGAAGCGGCCCCTGGGCCCAGGGCCCTGGGACAGGGCAGGCAGAGCGGCAAACAGCTTCCCAGACCCGAGGGGACCAGGCCGCATACTGTACCCCAAAGCCCCATGCCACCACTGGGAGCCAGCCACGTGGCCAGGACGTGCTCAAATCCTTTCCCTCTGCAATTCAAGGGATTTTGGGAAACCTGGCCAGGTGACAGAGGAATAGAACTTTCTAGAATAGGAGTGGGCTCTTCCAGCTTTGCCCTGCTGAATGAGGGAACTTGGCTGTCTCTCGGCCCCTCTGAGATCCCGTTTCCTTGTCCCCAGGAAGGGAATCAGATGAGGGGACAGAAGGCAAAGCACCTTGAGAACATAAGCCCTTTCTAGCATTTGCCGGTAAAAACCATCTCTGAGTCTCCAGGACACACTCCACTCCCCAGAAAGAGGGACGTTGTGGAATCTTCCAGAAAGATGATCTAAGGGCACAAGGTACTCAGCAAAGTGGCTCCCACAGAGTAAGATTATAAAACAAAAAGCTAGGGGTCATACCCGTATCTCGGAAAGCTCAGAGGGTGCCTCTCTGTCTGCAGGAACCTAGGGGGTCTGGTCTCGTTTTTTAAAATCTAGCACAATTGTTTTAAAAAACACAGGTCATCGCTCTGCTTGGGGACAGCAGCACCTTGCCTCGGGCAGAGGCACAGACAGACAGACGGTCCCTGGGGCCTCTCACACTCCCACGCCAGGGAGGCCCCCCCCAAAAACTTTCACCCCTGCTGCAAAGGGAGTAAGGCTGGGGCCGGAGAGAAGGGTCCCCTACCCTGCCTTGTGCACAGTCTCATCTTGGAAAGAAACCCATTTCCGGCCCCTTGGCTCGATTCACCATTCCTGCAGGCATCATTATTAATCGGAACAAAGGAAACCTCTCTCCCAAACAATGTTTCCTCAGCCAGCCCCCTCGGGCCTGGAAATGCCAGAGCCTCTTCCCCACATTATCTGTGCTCTCGTTTCCAGAACAACAGGCACCCTTGTTTCCCCACGGTGCTCTGCTCGCTCCCCTCTGGCTCGCGCTCTCCATTCACCCTGGCTCAACCGTGCCAGGCCCTCTCTACTCTGTTCTGATTCCATCTCAGCAGGCAAGGCAGGAACAACATTTGGCGGCAAGCGGACGGCCTGGAAGGTGCCAGAAGTATGCAGCTTGATAAACACTGGCCCCGTCGTCGGACGCTTCCCTGGCTGCCGCCACCTGCTTGCGCTGTCTGCCTCTCGGACTCACGGGTCTGGCACTTTGGGAAAATCCAACGACAGCTGCCCTGAGTCCAAAGCAATATGGCCAGTGCATGAGCCAAGTTTCTGAAGGCCACGCGCTGACGGCTGTCTGGCCAGACCGAACTCTGGGGAGCCCCAAGCAGCAGGCAAGACACCCGGGCATAGACAGGGACACGGGGGGAGGCAGCAACCCGGATCCAAAGCTGAGGCCCTTTGGCCCAAACAATCCCATGCGGGGAATTTTCCTAGAAAACAATCCACAGGAAGGAAGACAGATACAGAAGACAGAGAGACGGACGGATCGAAAGAGGGAAAGACTGGAGAAGATGCTCTAGTAGTTTATTGTGAAAACAACCAGAAACAAGTTAATTGTCCAAGAGTGGGGGAACAGGGAGACAGGGGTGTCAGAGCCACGGGACTCCGGGCCACCACTGAGAACAGCAGTGCTTGGGGAGGGCAGAAGCAGGTGGGAAAACCAGAAGCGACATGGGTACAGCATCAACGGGGGAGGGCTCTGCAAGTCTGCGGCAGTGGGCCACCGTGATTAAAAAGGGTACCGTCCCAGGGAAAAGACCCCGAGCAGGACTGGGCACACAGCACCCGGGAGCATCTGGCACTACTGATGGGCTTACTTCTGCGACTAAGGGTTGGGTCATGTCTCACCGCAGTACCATTTGGCGGCAGTCCTATTTTTCCAAAACTCTAGCTAGACTCCAGGAAGAGCCATCAGGGGCCCGTCTAGGCTGTGCACTTTAGTCAGCGCGTCTGGGGCCGCTCTGGGGACGGAGACCACACACGTACCTTCTGGTCGAAGCTGTCTGGGGTCAGGTAGAAGTTGTGCAGGGGGACGAAGTAATCCTCCAGAAGGCCCATGAGCAGAACCAGGTAGACGCCATCTGCAAACTACAGAGAGACGCGGGCTGAGGTGTCGGGGCTGTGCGGGGAGGCGGGGAACATTCCGTGTTCTACCCCAAAGAAGGAAAATGTATTAAAGCCAGAAATCCGTGCCTTATTCAGGCACGAGCCTGCGATCAGGTGAAGGACCTGGGAGCATCTCGCTCGGGACTGGACCTGGGCACGCACGTCTTTGGGGTCGGAGCATGTCCATGTGGATGGGGCCACGGCTCTAGAAGCCGGCAGCCTGGCCACAAGGCCCAGCCCCCCACTACCGACCCCGGGGTAACACTGGCTCCTGTCTCTTGGGGTTGGCATGGGGACACAGTGAGAAGGCAGATGGGGAGGGCCCCATCAGTGTCGGCTGCTGGGACGACCGGTTCGTCCATGACCTGCAGGGTGCCCTAAGCTCCGGTCTGGGGTCTGCTGCCCTGCTCCCCCTGCTCCCTTTGTCAGCTGTCCGAGCACATTCTTCTAGCTGTGCTCATGGTGCCAGACGACACTTTCCCCTGCT
The DNA here is from genome assembly GCA_004024625.1 of Mellivora capensis. NCBI lineage: Eukaryota > Metazoa > Chordata > Mammalia > Carnivora > Mustelidae > Mellivora > Mellivora capensis. The sequence goes on along the minus strand of PISX010005643.1, from coordinate 100,165 downwards.
TGAGCCCCGGTGATCATGAGCCTTTGAGGTCCATGGAGATGAGCCTCTGGTGTCCATCCCAGCCGGGCCCTGAACACTGGGCGGCACTGGGTCAGGAAAAGGGCTGCAGGCTGCCGCCCTCAATCCAGGTCCCCCAACCCCCACCCCCGCTACCTGGCCTGGCAGCACCATCCACCCACATGAGGGGGACCAGGAATCTAGAACAAAAGCCCCGACTCTTTGGAAGACTGTTCTCCCCAACCCCCAGTTAGCCAGGGAACAATTACTCCTTTTAAAGATAAAGCAATGGGGACACCTGGGTGGGAAGGCCTCTGCCTTCAGCTCAGGTCATGATCCCAGGGTCCTGGGATCGAGCCCCACATCGGGCTCTCTGCTTGGCAGGGAGCCTGCTTCCCCCCTCTCTCTGCCTGCCTCTCTGCCTACTTGTGATCTGTCAAATAAATAAATAAAATCTTTAAAGATAAAAAAAAAGATAAAGCAATGGAGACCGGTGAGGACAAAACCAAATTTGCCCGAGGGGACAAGAGAACCGAGGTACAGAAAGCACCCAGAGGGCGGGCCTCAGCCATCCCCACAGAGCACAGAGGGGGCATCTCTGAGGGGCCGAGACCTGCTGGGGTCCGCTGCCCGGCCAGGACCTGTGAGGCCCCCAGCCTCCAGATGTCTGAGACTGTGTAGTCCCACATGACTGCCACGGGCCGCACGTGCCTATTGAAATCAGACATTTTTTTGTTTGAATGTTGCTGGTTTATTCTTTGTCGCTGTGGTAAAACATACGTACGTAACATGAAATCTACCATCTTAACCACGTTTAAATACCCAGGTCGCTGGCGTGAAGTCCATTCATACCGTGTGCAGCCATCCAGCCAGCCAGCCGTTGTAGAACTCAGGTCACTTCGCAAAACTGAAACTCCTTATCCTTTTGTGCCTGGCATATGTGGTTTGTTTGTTTTTTTTTTTGAGTCGTGATAAAACATACCTAGGATGTACCATATTAACCATTTTTTTAAAAGATTGTATTTATTTATTTGTGAGAGAGAGACAGCACAAGCAGGCAGAGAGGCAGGCAGAGAGAGAGGAGGAAGCAGGCTCGCCGCGGAGCAGGAAGCCCGATGCGGGGCTCCATCCCAGGACCCTGGGATCATGACCTGAGCTGAAGGCAGAGGCGCCCCCACATTAGCCATTTCTAAGTGTACAGTTCAGCCTTGTTGGGTACATTCACGCTATCATGTAACCAAATTCCAAGATGTTTAAACTGAAAAGATGTTTAACAAAAATACAACATTCCGTTCCTCAGTCACACCAACATTTCAGGTGCCCGGTGGCCACACGTGGTGACAGAACTCCCCACCCCCACAAGGAAGCTCTCTTGGCTGGCGTGGTCCCCTGGTCTGAAGACTGCCACGCGGGACAGTGGGATGGCAGGACGGCCGCGAGGGGCTAGGCACCCAGTACCCTTCAGCTCCCGAGACTAGCGATGTGCAGTGGATAAAATGAGCCAAAGGAGGACTTTATTAAAAACAACAGCTCTGGGGCGCCTGGGTGGCTAAGTGGGTTAAAGCCTCTGCCTTCGGCTCGGGTCATGATCCCAGGGTCCTGGGATCGAGCCCCGCATCGGGCTCTCTGCTCAGCGGGGAGCCTGCTTCCTCCTCTCTCTCTCTGCCTGCCTCTCTGCCTACTTGTGATCTCTGTCAAATAAATAAATAAAATCTTTAAAAAAACAAACAAACAAACAAAAAAGCAGCTCCCCCCACTGTCCTAGGCCAGCCACCAAGGCCTCCAATTTAAAGAAAAGTCAAAATCACAAGTGTCCGGTATCACCATGTAGAAAGGCGAAGGAGAGTGAAGAACAAAGACCAAGGCAGAGGGACACCCCCCTTGCCGGGCTTGCCAAGGACGGCTCTCTGGTAGACCATGCTGGTGGGACTGCCCCACCGACACTGAGCTAGCAGTAGGCCCGGAGAAACTGGCTCTCTCGGCAACACGGACCCCATTTCCAGGCCGTCTGCAAATGACGATCCTGCCCCCATCATCTGCCCGGGAGGCGCAGGGAGCCGAGACGGGCAGAGAGCCTCTGCTCCCTTCCGTCCTTCCGTGGCATTCCCGAACCCAGCCCTGGCCCCCTCGTGCAGGGGGCAGTGGGAGAGATGGAGGCTGCAGGGCAAGGCGCGGGAGGGAGAGGGGTGCCAGGGAGAGCGAGAGCCAGGCAGAGCACCGGCTCATCAGCCAACGGACCCTCTAGCTCACACTCATGAGAGCACACATTTGTCCCGAGGTGGGGGCGTGCCCTAGCTGAGACCCCCCCCCAGACGCCCACGACTCCCACGGCACTGTCTTCATCAATACCCAGCTCGTAAGGGCATGACCTCCGTTAAGCCTCCCCGTATCTGCTGCCCCTCAACATGAGAAGCACAGAGAAGTTGAGTAACCGGCTCGGTATCACACAGCTAGGAAGCTGCCCAGAATACAGAAGTGGTTTTAAACACACACACACATCCACGCACGCACGCGCGTGCACACCCACACCCTGAGCAGGGCTTGAGCCCACATCTCCCTGACGATGAACATTATTTATAAAAATACCTCCTTTCTGCCGGACAGTGGTTAAAAACTCCTTTAAGTGCGATGAGAGAGAAAAAAGGAGACACTGGGTACCTCCAGATCCACGCACACCGAGGGGCAGAGTCTCTGTCTGGGGTTTCTGGCCAGTCCTGCTGGCATGCGGGCTGGCAGAAAGTGAGAATGGGGAATGGCTCGCAGGGCCCAGGGCATGGAGGCAGGCAAGCCTTCCCGGACCCTCAAAGCATCACGGCCTTCGAGGAGCGCGTCCACGAAGCGAGGGCACCGGCAGCAGAAGCGGAGGGCAGAGAGCCCCTGCACCCCCCGTCGTGAGGGCGGGGGCACCCCATCACGAGGAGTGGGCTTCGTGCCATGAGGTGCGTTAGGACAGAAGAGGAGGCAGTCCTCAGAGGTGACCAGTGCAGACAGACAGTCAGACCGACCGGGCAAGGGAAGAAGGACAAGATGGAATCATGCACACAGACTCCACCAGAAAGACCCCGGCGATAAAAGGCGTAACAGAGGACACACTGCGAGAAGAGCAGGGCAGCGGAACCCACTGTCGTTGACAAAATACACGTGTGTGTGTAAGACGTCTGGAAGACCACATGAACTACAGTCGGGTAGGTCTGGACAGGATGAAGGGGAGAGGCGGCGGGGAGGGAGAAAGGAGGCCTGCGAGGACACTCGCGGACCCTCATACACCGTAACAGCAAGTAACCAGAGGCTAATGGGCAGTGTTCGGACAACATCACAAACGATGCACAAATAAGCACACTCGTTACAAACGGTCCGTCCGGCTTTCCAGGACAGACCATGAGGCCCGTGATTAGCCAGCCCGGTGGAGGAAAGGTCCGGAACAAAGCGCTCAGCAGTTATCTCTGGGTGCTGGGATTAGGAACGATTTTTGTTTTGCTTATCTGCATTTTCAGACATTCTACAATGAACCTGAATTACTTTTTTAATTAGAAAAGCAAATGAGAAAAGGCAAAGAGAGAGACAGGAACGGAGGCCATCAGCCAGGGGTTTAAGGAGGATCAGCTGGGGGTTAGAGGAATCTGCACCAAGAACTCAAACGGCTCCGAATTCGGGCACCCAGCTAATCCCGGGAAAATTATATTTTGTCTTTGATGCCTGCTGATTGCCTGAAATGGATTTTTCACTCTGCGGTGTGAGCTCTGAGTGGGGCGCGGGAGGATACTTCACACGCCACCCACAGAAGAAATATTTCGTGCACACTCACTGGACAGGTACTCCGCGAGCGCGAGTGCAGTAAGCATGGCGATGGGGAACAGAAGCGGGGTGGGAGGGGGCGCGGAACATTCTAGACTGGAAGAATTGCACATGCCAAGGCCCTTCAGTGGGGGAGGTGTGACACCTCTGAGTGTGTTAGGGTTGAGCTGTGTCCCCTAAAAAAATGTGCTGGAGTCCTAACCTGCAGAACCTGTGAATGTGACCTTCTCTGGAAGAAGTCACTCCTGAAGGAACAGAGTTAAGATGAGGTCGGCAGGATGGGATCCAACACAACCAGTGTCCTTACGGAAAGGGGAAATCTGGACACAGAGGCACACACAGGGGGATGGTCACGTGACCATGCAGGCAGGGATCCCGGCGAGGCATCCACAACCCAATGGAAGCCAAGAACCACCAGCAAAATCCCACAGCTGAGGGAGAGGCACGGCCCAGCGACCCCCTCACAGCCTCCGAAGGAAGCAGCCGGCCCATGTGGGTCCCGGACTCCAGCCTCCAGGACCGTGAGGATGGAAATGTCTGTGGTTCAAGCCACTTGGTCTGTGGGACTCGGTTCCAGCAGCCACAGGAAACTATGACAGAGGGCCCGAGAGAAGGCCAGAGCGGCTGGGCCTCGCTGTTCTGACTGTAGGGTGGCCACTCTGTAGGACCAACGAGACGGCACCCGTCTCCTTTGCACCCCACGTGGGATCGGAGAGCTGGCTGAAAACACAAACCCCAGAACATTGCTCACCTGGGTCTCCAGTTCCGTCACCTCCAAGTTCAGCTTGTTTAAGTGCTTGTTCACAAACGTGATGAGAGACTGTGAAGGCAAAGACACGGGAGCCGTGAGTGAGAGAGGCCACATGTCCGCTCCCATCCAACGGGACGGACCTGACCTTGGCCATCACCAACCTGGGAGATGCTCCCATCATCTCCAATGTTTGCTAAAATAAAAGGCTCAGGTTCTCGCAGCGACCCTGGTTTTAATGGAAAAATGCCTCCATGTACTATACCCACTGGAGAAGAAAACACACCTCTGTCCGCCAGCCTGGGCGTACACCCGCTTATCCACACACCCGTAAGGATTTAAGAGCCCTATAGGGGACAATCAGCTCCTCAAATAGGATGAAACCATCAGGGGAAGAGGACTGTGTTTTTAGATGCATCCTAGATGTGACCTGGAATGACAGAAGGCTGACCCGAGGGGCCACACGCACCTGCTTCGGTAACCTTGGGTAAGCTTGAGCTTAGGGGAGCAGGCCACCGGCTTCTCCTCTCTAGCCAAAGTTTAAAACTTGTCCCTTGTAACTTTTCTCCGCCAGCAAGCCCAGCTTCAGTGGGACGCAACGCCAGCCGCACCCCACCCTGCCCCTGGATACAATGGCCTTTCCTTAGTCATGCTACTCAAGTTTATTGAGCAGCTACTACATGCCAGGCACTCTGCTTGGTGCCGGGGACACGAAGATGGCAAGACAGGGTCCCCCCCTGGAGAGCCTGTGGCATAGTTCTCCCTATACGCGCCTGGTGGGGGACACAGAACAATCAAGGGCTAGAGCCCAGCATGTGAGACGTGCCACGGAGGAGAGGCCACGGCATCACAGGATGCCAAGGGAGGGAGCATCTGAGTGGGTCTGGGGTGGGGGCGGGCCAAGCAGGGACCCTGGGCCCGTGCACATGCGCGAATGCTTTGGGATCTTCAGAATGCCGTTGGATGTGGATGGGATGGGATGAGAGCAGGAGGGGGCAACCCCGGAGAGGTGGACGGGGACCCCCTGCTTTTTCCTGGGGCACAAGGAGCCATCAACATGGCAACTCTCCTGTGGGGGTGCGGAGGGCCAGGATGGAAGCAGGAAGCTGTCAGGCAGATAGGATTTTGTCTCATTTGTCTCCAGTGCCCAAAATGTATCTTTTCAAAGAATGAATTAACATCGTATCTACCGACAAACAGACCTCGTGCCATGCTCAACGCTACCCAGTGTACTGCGCGCTGGGCCTTTGCACGGATGTGACATTTTATTCTCACAGGGCCCCTGAGAGGTGGGCCCCGCCTCAGTCCTGATAGGTGGGGAAACTGAGGTAGGTGTTACCACCTGCCTCAGGTCACATAGTTGATAGGTAGGGGAGGGGCCAGATTTGAATCTTCTTGTGCATGAGTTCCTGGGACCCAGATTTGGCAGGGGGTTGAGGTTGGGGGCACTGCTCAGAGCCCCAAGGTGCGTCAGTCATGACCCAAGGATGCTAAGAAGGCTCCACCCAGGAGGGGCACTGCCAGCCTTTTGCAATGTGCTTCCAACAACGAAAACACTCTCATTGTCCCAGGCTGCAACAGCGTTTTCCACAAGTGGGTTCCATGGGAATTTAACAGATTCAATCACAACATAAACAGATCTCACCGTCGACAATAAGCTTGGAAAATGCTTCCTACCCAGTCCCATCTTGGAGAATTCGAACCCATGCCAGCCTATTAAAGGTCCTGAGAAGTCCTGCATTAAGAAACCTGTTGTAGGCAGTTGTGCTAGACAAAGCGCTCTCTCCCCTAGGGCACATGGCCAGAAATGACCGCTCCTTGGATTTTACAGGGAGGTGGGAAGGGCACCCATCCTCCCACTGCCTCCCCACGAGAGACGTCTGCAGGCGCTCAGATAACTCCACGGGCTGAGAGCCAAGTCTCGATTCCTTCTGGGTGAGAACAGGCCCTCCCAGCAGATCCCCCTGGGAGCTCATCATCCCCCCAGCCCCTGACTCCATAGCCTCAGTTCACATGGGTTTTTTCCCATCCGTAGCCTACACGCAGGCTGCCTGGGCTGAGGAAGCGCCTATCCTTGGTGCTCCTGTCTGGAGGGAAACGGGCCAAATCCGCGCTCCGAGCAGCTCAGCCGGCAAAGGCCTGCCTGTGTCCCGGGCAGGCTGTGAATACAGCCTCGTGGTAATGAGGCCTGTTCGAGCCAGCAGACTGACACACTTGAAAACATTTCTACATTGAGAAAAAGCCTTGAGTCGGAATGAAGGACCACGCGGGCGCTGGCTGGGTAATGCACTCAACAGAAGCGGGCGGGTGGGCAGGGAGACACCCAGGGAGCAGAGATGTTGAGTTAAAAGGCGCTAATTTTATGCACTGTAGTTACGTTTTTGACTATAATTACACTTCAATCCATGTGGCAAACATCTCAGAGATTTCAAACATGTCCCCACCTTCTTCCCGGCATGGAGCGCGTGCGGTCGAGAGAAGCCTGGGGACGGAGGGAAGCAGCCCGGCCCGAGCTTACCTTCTTCACCACGCTGAGCTTGTCCGGGGCGTGGTCGAAGAGGGTGTCGAAGGCATCCCGCTCTGCGAGGGCAAGGGAGAGGCACAGGCAGGGTTGATGGAAACGGCCCGGCCCGGCCCGGGGACCAGGCAGCTCCCGACCCACCCCCTACCCCGAGGATGTCCTCCCCTACGCTCCCCGCCAACCCAGAATCCACTTCGTTCCCGCCAGAACCCAAGGGCAGGTGCAGTTGGGCGCAAAATCAGGGTAAAAATGCTTTTACGTCCACCCCGCCCTCAGTTTCTCTCTTGTAACGTGAAATTCACGGGTAGCACTGGAACATCCGCCCCCATGACATCAACTTGAGGCGTCCCTTGCCCGCCTCGCTCCTGCCCCACGCTCCTTGCGATAATACTAGTGAATCTCACTGCTACCTCTGAGCACATGTCCCGACCGGCACAGCTGCCAGCCCCACACCAACCCTGGGCCCTCACCTGGCGGCAGCGTAGCCTCCTGCCTTAGCTGGCTTCCCTCCTCCACCCCCAGCCCTCCGATCCCTTCTCCCAGCAGGAACACGGTAGACTGGATCGTTTCTTGCCTCTCCCCATCCCTGCCCCCACCAAAACTCTCCAACAGCTTCTCATCACTCTAGGATAAAATTCATTTGCTCTCCCGTGGCCCACGAGATCCAGTGGTCAGAGTCACCCCCTAACACACACCCTCCCTGACTTCACGCCACCAACCGGCTTCCTGGTTTCTCCTCATCACGCACCTACCACAGGGCCTTTGCACGGGCTATTCACCTGTCACTTCCTTCAGCTGGCTCTCAGATGTCACCACCTCTGAAGGGCCTTCCATGACCATCCACGCCTAGAAGAGTGCCCCACGCCCGCTCCCTGTCCTCTGACCCTAGTATGCATCTCAATGCCCTTAGTCACTGCTTGGGAGTACATCTTATTATCATGGGTCTGCTGGAGAGTCCTTGCGGGCCTCTCAGCTCCATGCTGGCTGAAACCACTGTCTCACTTGTTCCCGCCACTGCCTCAGGACAAATGAACAAACAGGAGACCCTGCTCCAGACTCTCTCTCTCCAGCAATTCTTCTGGGGGTGTCCCCCTCTGTGGGAGCACTGGCAGGGCCTGAGGCGGCCTGTTCCATCGTGTCCCATGCATCCTCCTTCTTCCAGCCGTGTGCTCCAAACAACGCAGAACCAATCCCTTCCCTTTCCAATGGGAGGCCCTGGAGGCCAGGCCAAGAGGGCTCTCAGCGGGTAAGCAGCAGCCGGTGGGTGCGTGGTTCTAGCCTATTGTTGCTGGGGGTGGGGGGGCGGGGAGGGGACCTAGAGGCAGGAAAGAGCCCCCTGCAGCCCGGAGTCCAGGCAGGAAGACTGAGGCCTCAGAGTGGATGCAGGGCTGTGGGGAGTCACCGGTGGGGCAGAGAGAGAAAGCGAGGAGGGCATCTGGAAGGCCCTGGAACCCCGACTTCCGTCTTCCAGGAGCCAGCTGTCCCCCCAAGGTGCCCGGGGCAACACAGGACCTCAGCCAGCAGAGAGGCCCACTATTACTAGCAGGGGCTTGAGGGCAGACCCCAGGGTGGAGGGCTGGGGAGCCCAGCCAGATGGGGTGCGGCGGGGGTAGGAAACCTCCATCCACCGTGTCTCTGGGGACGGCTGGGAGCCCAGAACCAGAGCTGACCCAGGGCTTGCTTCAGGACTGCCTGGCCTGCCCATGGAGGGGGAGGGAGGCAGAAATCAGAGAGAAGACAGGCTGGTACCCAAGTAAGCCGGAGAACCAGGTCTCCTGGAGGAAGCGTCCCAGCCCTTCCCCACAGCCCGGCCCCAAAAGGAAGGCGCTCAGTGTCCAAGGGCATGGGGACGCAACTCAAGGCCCCAGCCCAGCCCAGGTAGCATCCTCCTTGGCCTGGGGGGTGGGGAGAGGGAAGGTGGGAGGTAAAGAGAGGTGGGAGGTAAAGGGAGAGGTGGAAGGGGGCTCTGTATGTGTGTGCAAGCATGTGTGGTGTGTATTTGCACACCCTTGTCGGCAGCATCTGCGTGCACATGCGTGTGCATGGGGTGTGTGCAGCGTGCGTGCACACACGCACGAGGGCACACATGCACATGCATGTATGGTGTGTGTATGGCACGTAAGCACCCATGCATGGGAGGTGCGAGCATTCACAGGGGAGGACCGCCCAGCTTCCTCCACCTGAAAGCCAACAGCAACCAAAAGGCCCGACCATGCAGAGCGGCCCATCCTCCAGCTCTTCTACCCAGGCAGCTGTAAATTATTTTTATAATCATTTAAGTCAGATGAAACTCAATATGACAGTCTGCAAAGGGAGGGGGAAAAAAGCTAAATCTTTACAAAGCAAAACACAAACTTTAAATGCAGCTTGAGAAAAACTCTCGGAGCAGGAGAGAGCTTGACGTCAGCCGGGTATATTTAGCTGGGCCACCGCTGGGCTCAGAGCGAAGGCTGGGCTCAGAGCGAAGGCGTGCAGGGGAGCCGCGGGAGGGAGCAGAGGCCCGCTGCCCCTGTGCCGCCCTCACCTGCTGCCTGCCAGGCGCAGGAAGCCTGGTGCCGGGAATGAAAACAGGTCCCGGCAGCCTTCGAAGTCCCGGGACTTCAGGCCACTCACCTCCTTCCCTAACCCCGTTTCCTCCTCCGTAAAGTGGGAGTAAAAATAGTCCCCAGCTCACAGTTGGTGTTAGAAGGAAACACACAGGACATCGAGGGACAAGCCCACTGCCTGGCAGGTGGGTCGCTGGGGCTTGGGCTCAGTTCATTCGATGCCCTCTCTGAGCCCACCCCTCCCTACGGTCCCTCGGGAAGCTCTGGTGACAGTCACGGGAACAAACAGGGAGGGACACGGGCCGGGTGGAGGCAGATGGGTAAACTGAGGTAGCCAGCGAGGGTTCAGAAAGGGGCCAAATCAGCTGGGATGGGCCGGTGTCTGCCCCAGCACAACCCTCATGGGTGTGACCGTCAGTCCAAATAAAGTTGTTTTATTTGTTTAACCTTTTTAAAATATAAATAGGAATTTCTGGCTCGTCTGCAGGAACTGGAAGTGTGGCAACACGGAGCCCGCCTCCCGCTCGCCGGGCTTCAGCACACCACCCACGGACACGGGGTCCGGGGTAAGCGGCCTGGGGTAAGCACCAAGTCTGGGGCCCATGGACAAAGGGACAGGGGACCGAGGGGGCGTCACACGGGAGCCTTCTGCCAAACCGAGGTTTCCTGGGACAAAAAAGGGAGGAAGGGCATTCCAGACAGAGGGAACAGAAAGCACAAAGAGAAGCACAAGAAAGCCAGCGAGGGTTGCAGACTGTGTGGCCTGAGGGAGGCTCAGAGCAGCCGGGTCCCGCAGGGCAAGGAGTCCCCCAGGGTGGCAGCCGGAAGTGGCACAGCCAGCCCAGTCAGGCTGCAGTGGGGGCACAAGCTCTGTTGGCAGAAAGGGGAGACCCAAGGAGGAGACGGGGAGAGGAGGAGGAGAGCTTCTCCCCGCTTCTCCCATCCCGAAGCCCAGGGCGGGGGAGGGGCTGCCTGCGGGGGAGATGCAGCCAGCAAGCCTGTTGCCATAGAGACCAGGCAGCAGCTCCCAGCTCCTCTGGGGAGATGGGCCTCCCAGCCCACCTCAGCCAGGGCAGGGATGACTCAGGGAAGGGGCGGGCCTCTGTGTGGGGGGCAGGGCAACCCCTCCCTCCCAAGCTCAGAGCGCTCAGGTGAGAAATGAGCACAGAACAGGACCCCTTGTGAAACCTGGTGGGCAAACATAGCCAAGGAGGGTCCACCTGGTGTGCTGGAAGCTCCCGGATGTCTGCGGCCCAGGGCTGGCGGCTCCGGGGGATGCGGGCCGAGGAAGACACAGCTCCAGCCCACAGGACGCTTATTGTTTAAGAAGCCACAGGAGGAGGAGCGGACGGAGGGGCCACCACAGGGGGAGGGGCGGACGGAGGGGCCGAGGGTCCCCAGGCCATCCCAGCACCCCGAGCCTGCCAGGCGGTGGCAGCTCCCAGTGAGCGCCAGTGAGCCCGGAGAAGAGACAGGCGGGGAGGGGGGCAGGGCGGGCCTCCTGGGAAGGAGCTGAGGAGTGAGTCCAGAAGGAGAGCATTCGGAGGGGAGGGCGCTGCAAGGGAAAGAGCTGGAGGGGCCCCCGGGGTGCTCTCGGAGGAACAGGGGAGCTAAAGGCGATGGGCATGCGGGGGGAGTGAGGAGGCCGGAGAGGAGGAGAGAGGCATGAGAAGGGGGTGGTCTGAAGGGCTCAGAGGCCACCTCAAGGGCCGTAGCTTTGGCTTAAGCCAAGGTGGAGGGTAAGGAGCAGAGTGAGGGGTGGCGGGGTGTCTTAGGGCGCCCGAACCCCAACTCAAAGGGCGAGCCGGGGACCAGGACCTGGGGGGAGGGAAGGAGGTCCAACCTCGGTGGGTGGGGGGCTGGAGGGGCCCCAGAGGGTCCCACGGGAGAAGGGCCAGCGGAGGCTGCCAGTCTTGGTACCCAGGGGACCTCGGCGCTTGGCCAGCAGAAGCAGAAGCCGGGGTGGCGCTCACGGCCGTCACCCGCTAAGGCCTGCTCACGTTTCGTAAGCAGGGCGAGCCTCTGAAGTAGTCACCCCACCGGCGTCTCACGGTTCCACGGCCCCGAAGGCTCAAACGCCCTCCGTGCTCGCCGGCACGGCAGCTGAGTCCACTTCTCATACTGTGACACCCGCCTCCTTCCCAGTGCGTCGTCACTGTGTCTAGAAGCTACCACACGGTTCATCCCGCGGCCGCAGCACACAGCCCCCACGGCACGGGTGCTCCCCGGGTCCCCCAAACCTCCAACCAGGCCTGTGCCCAACAGGGATGGGACATGGCTCAGAAAATCAAAGACCCTCGATGCTCTGATGGGCCTACTCAGACCCAGGGCCTGACTCCTGTCCCCTCCAGGAACCCACACCGGCCCCGTGGCCGGCACTCCCCACTGCCACGTGACACCCCCAACTGGACACGGGACGGTTCCCTCTTCCTCCCTTTCTTTAAAATAACAAAGACACATAAAAAGGACTGAATTGCTACTCAAAAATCGTGAAGACCGTGAACTTCCCCAGCATGGTGTTAGGCTTACTTCAGGAAGTCTGAGGACATCGCAGAGACCCATGTCCCCTCTTCGCACACAAGCCACAGCGGCGCGCCATGGGCCCCTATGATACCCGTGAGGGGACGGGGCCCTGTGGTCAGTCCTGTGGCTGACTCCGGGGTGGCAGGCCTCCCCCAGGGCCTCCACGGCTACAGGATGAGCTCCAGCCGGGCAGGCTCGAAGGGGACACAGGAAAACGTTACTTGACTTCCACTTCTCCTGCTAACAACCGTGCTCCTTGCAGAACGTGGCATTTGGGGGTCAAGGGCTTTCTGTTTCGAAATAGCCTCTGAAGCAATGAGCTTCACTCACATGGCCTCTGGCTATGGCACAGACTCAGGGGCTCCCCACCCTGGAGGGTTTAAACGCAGTCCCAAGCTGTCCTGCCACCTGCCACCCCTCGTGGAGAGGAAGATCGGGTCATGCTGCTTGCCACAGGGTTGGAAACAGCTCTCTGGAAACTCGCCACTCCCCCCCCCCCCACGCTTTTCTTATCCCCCTGCTGCCTGCAGCAAACCCCAGGGGGAGCTACAGGAGACCCCATGGGGTCCTGTGGGCCCTGCGCCCTGAGTGACAGCGCATATCCACGCATCTGGGAACTTCTTGCCACAGCCTGCATGCAAGTGCCCGTGACCTTGGACCCGCCAGCCCCACAAGTACTTACCGAAGCGACCCATCATCATCCTGCAAACAAGAACAGAGAGAGAGAGAGAGAGCCGTCAGCGGGTGCTCAGAACACAGTGCGGTGAGGTCACGATGGAGGAACCCCAGAGTTGGAGCCCTAAATTGTCCTGCTGAAGGGCTCTTTATAAACATGTAAATCCTGCCTTAACAGATTCTGTCCCTCTCATCACAAACGCCAGGTGCGTGTGTGGGTTTCTGAATGTGTGCACGAGATCAGCAGCAAGTGGCCACCTTCAAACCACCCCTGAATGCCATTTGGGGGGATTAAATAATGGGAGCGGTTAACGGGAAAAACGGTTCAGCAGATAACAGGTCTTCTGGGGTTGCTGAATGGGAAACTTTGAAGTTCAGGGTACAGATCACCCAAGGGTCCCACCGTGGTGAGCTGCGCGTTCAGAGAAACACGAAACTCGGGATCCTGAAGAATCACAGGCTGGGCCCTGATCTAGCAGGCGGAGGCTGAAACCACAAGGCACAGAGGCTAGTCCCTCCAAGAGGACTGTGAGGGCCCCATGCGCAGGTCCTCCTCTGCATGAGCTTCCTGAGAGGTGAGAGGGTCTTCAGATCGTCCCCAAATCCCTCTAGACTCGAGTCTTTAGGCCGACTTATTTAACAAATACTTCCCGAGCAGCTACTATGGGCATGCCATGAAAATACAGAAATAAACAGCCCATTCCCATGAACCCCGTGGCCCTGCCCCATAAGCTCACATTTCAACACAGTCCACATGTACCCAAAATGTCACATATAGGAGATGCTACAGGAACTAAAAGGAAGCCAGCCATTCGTGTTTGGCAAACAGGGAGGGCTTCCTGGAGGAGGGGACCTCAGAGCCAGCTCTGGAAAGAGACAAGAAGGAGGCTGAGGCTAGACAGAAGGTAGAGAGGATCTCTGGGGCTGTGGGAGGCTGGGCTGCCAGAGCGCCAAGGCCAGAAGGAGCGGGAAGGCCAGCGGGCAGATGGGGCAGTACTTTGTGGTTTTTGCGGACATCTCATGATTTAGATGCTCCATCCAATCCCCTATGGCCACACAGAGGGGGAGGGATTGGGGAGAGCACGCCCAGAGTCGGGGACACCAGGCAGGAGACTGGCGATCTCTCCCCATCCTGAGGCTGGGGCCACATAGCACTTCCCACAAGCTGCCCGGGCTGGAATCCACATTTCTACAGACACGGCCTTTGTCACCAGCTAGGCTGCCAGCCCTTGTCCCAAACCCCTCCACCTCCCTGTGCCCAGCACAGTGCCCTCTGGTCACTGCTGTGAGCTGGTCACTGCTGTGAGCTGTACGGGCCATTGGCCACCCTCTCCCCCACCCCTGCTAGCTCCGATGCCAGAGCTCCTAACTGCCCCAGCTGCCCTCCCTCAGATCACCAAACCCTGGGGGAGACTGCAGGAGGTGGCCACCGTCCCTCCCAGGGCTGCACGCCCACCCCGCTGCCTCTCCCAATGGCAGGCAGTGCGTCTGCGCCTCCCCACCCCGGATGATCTTGTGACTTGCTCTGACCCACAGAATGTGAGGACACCGCATGGGGCAGGGGGCCGGAACCCTGAGGGCGCCCTGGGAGGAAGCCCAGGCCCCCAAGGACGAGGCACAGGTGCAGAGACCGAGGCCACCCGCCAGCACCAGGCACTAGACGAACTGAACACCTGCCCGGCTTAGCCCAGCCCAGTCCGACCCACAACATCGTCGGCAGGTAACGGGACTGTCGTTTTAAGCTGCTTGGTTTGGGGCAGGGGTGTAACAGAATCATAAGACACCACCCCTCTCCTCATTCCCCTCCTCCTGCTCCCAAACAGGCCAGGCAGAACTGAGCGCCAGGTCCCTGTCCCTTGCGCCGCCCCTCCCCCACCCCACCCCATCCCCACGGATTTGGAACAGATGTGCTGCCTATCGGGCCACATGGCAGTGGCTCCCCAATTCACCCAGCAGCTCCCACTCTAGGAATGGTCGCCCATGTCAGCCTGGATCTGTGAAAGACCGGACGTGAATGGGTGACACGGTAATTAATCACTCCGTGGATGGAGCAGGAGGGTTCACCGAGACGATCCATCTTTAATGTTCTGTTTCATCTGAACCAGGTTTGGGGGAGAGGCACAAATGCAGTGGATTTTTAAAGATCCTTAACAAGGGGCCGTGGGGTCTCCTAAAAGCTACCTGCAAAACAGACCATTTGATTGGCTACGTTCTATAGATTTCAAGCCTTTTAGACATCTTAAATGTTGCCGTCTGGCTTTCCCTACGAGACGAGCGACAGTCCGTACGCTCTCAAAGGAAGTTCTGGTCCAGAAGTGTGGCTCTCTCTCCCACAGAGCTGATGCCCGAGCGGGCAGATGAGCCACGACAAGGGGTCCCCCGACCATTCTGAACCCCTCCTCCCCCCACCCAACATTCTTGAAGTTCACCTTCTAAAATAAGGAATATACGTCCAAAGCCTTCGGAGAAGAACTCTGTCCTCACATGGAAAACTCTGGAGACGCCAGCACACTCACCTTACAAAAGCTCAAGGTTTTAAATTCCCCTTAGCCTTTTCCTCCTTGTAAGAGATTCTGAATGGGATCGGTTCTATTTCTACTTGCTTATCGTTCTTGGTGCCGTTCCAGAAAAGATTTCAGGCCGCCTCGGTAAGTTCTAATTCCCGTGCCGCATGTGGTTTGCCTACTTTTCTATTTGGGAGAATTTCTCATTTAAATACCAAATCAAACTGCTACCTTGCCTTCCTCGCAAGGGAAAAAAAAAAAAATCCTTGAAGAAAAAGTGCACGCGGGTCATAAAGCTAGGACGGCGCTTGCGGGCGGATCTCACCCCTGGGATGAGGGACGCGCGCAGAAGTGGGCCCCCTGCGTCCGTGCCGGTCCTCGGCTGGCGTCCACTTACTCCATTGTCGTGGTCAGCTCCTCCGTGACGTGGCTGGAGTGCAGCAGGCCTTCTCGCTTCTGCAAACCCCAAAATGAACAGATAAACACACCGACACACGTGGGCAGGCAGAGGCGACGGGAGGAAGGACGTCACTGGAGGGGTACTGAGCTGCATGCAGACCACCCCCCGGACAGCATCCAAGCCACGCCCGCGGAGGCGGACTGCAGGTGACTCCAGGGGGTGACCCTTTTGGTGGCTGGAAACTGTCCCCTGCCCTCCTCCACCGTCTCCCTAGGCTCTCCTCATTGCTCTGAGAGCAGGCGGGGGGGGGGGGGGGGGGGGGGGCGGGGGTCAGGATTAACACCCTTGCTCCCCAAGGGAACCCATATACCATGCAGCTGGGAGAGGGACGGAGCACAGGGAACCCCTGTAACAAGGGGAACCGCCAGTATAGGGACAGGCACGCTTGCCTAAGCAGGATGCCCCCCCACACCGTCTGCCCCAGAAGTCATGTCTGTTCCGAGCCTCGGAACGTGACCTTGTTTGGAAACACGGTGTTTGCAGATAGAGCTAGTTAAGAGGAAGCCATAGGGCACTAGGGTAGGTCCCAAATCCAACACGACTGGAGTCTTCGTAAGAGAAAACAGCCACAGGCACAGAGGGAAGAGTGACAACAGAGCCAGTGCCTGGACAGACGCCCCTACAAGACCGGGAACCCGGAGGGCTGCCTGCAGCCACCAGAAGCTGGAAGGGGGAAGGCAGGATCCTCCCCTGGAGGCTTCAGAGGGAGCAGGGCCCTGCCAAGTCCTGTGTAGGCCTTCCGGCCTCCCTAACAGTGAGGGAACAATGTCTGTTATTTTAAACACCCAGGCTGTGGTCTTTTGCAATAGCAGCGCTAGGACGCAACACTGTGTGTGACAGAATTCTCCAGAAGCCCGCAGGTGTGAAGAGGCACGGATGTGGCAGGGTGGGGGGTCAGGGACGGGGAGCAGCCTGCATGTCCCCGGACCCCAGGGTGGCTCTCACCAGCCAGCTATTCCAACCACCATAAGCCTCTACGTGAACCCCTCGAGACATGGGGAACTCACTCCCCACTGGGCGGCCCACCGTGGACACCTCTGGAGATCGGAGCTCTCCAGCCCTTCCTGAACTTGGTCTCCAGGGAAGCCTCGAGGCTGGTTCTTGCTGGTGAAAAGCAGGCACCCTGCAGCGGAGCCCGTCAGCGCCCATGGGCTCCCGGAGAATCGCCAGCGAGGCTGGAGACACTTCGCTCCCTCACGTATCCACGCACCTGTCAGGCACCTACTAGATTCTGGGCGCGGGGCGAGGCAGCAGACACACGAGGCTGAGTATTTCAGTTTTATAGCATAATCTCAGATTTCTGGGGAAATCACTGCAACTCGGGAGAAATCAAGGGCTCGCCCGCGGCCACGCTGCCGGTAGTGACAAGGCCCCTGTCCTCCTCGAACCCCCACATGCCTTGCTTCCCCCACCTCCGACCGGAGAACTGGACATGGAGGGATGGGCCCTGGGGTCTGGGAGGAGGGCTTCTGAGGCCAGAGGCCGGCCACTTCCCAGGACCTCCACCCCCCGATGCATGCCCCTTTGGGTGTGGCCCGAAGAATCCTTCCGTAACCTTGGTCAGGCAGGAGGCGCCAGCAAGTGCTTGCCCGCATCAGTAAAACTTTCTGAAAACTCAAAAGATTTTCTTGGACCCAAGCACAGCCTGAAAGGAAATGCCTTAATCACCAAGCCATACAGTGCTCATGGGGCCCCGAGACTGATGGACACGGGTTTGAGAACCACATGCCCACGTGTCCTTGGGAAGCCTTTCCCGGCTGGTTGCCTCGGGTGAGCACCGAGGGCTGGGGCAGCAGAATCGGTCCCTGACCCCATCACCACCACGGACCATAAACCTCCCTCCTTAGGAAGCAAGCAGGGCCCCCAAGGCGTGGGGAGGGGGGAGTAACCCTCACCCGATGCCAGAAAGGGGGCATTCCAGCCCTGCAGGGTCTGGGCAGAGCTCCCAGGGTAACAGAGGGGACAGACGGCTTCATAAAACCAGGACCAGCCAGAGCCTTGCAGCCCGCAGAAGGCACAGGGCCGATAAGGAAAAAAGTGGAGTTGGACATTGCAAGTGCATGAACACAGACATCCGGGTTCCGAGCGAAACCTCATCGGTCTGGCAGGAGAGTGGTGCTTTCGCAACCGGAGTGTTTTCCCCATTTGGTGTCCCTGACAGCCAGGGCTCAGGGCCAAGTACACAGTAGGTGCTTCCTATGCATTTACTGGACAAGACCGCAAACACAGAGCCAGGGCTGGGTCTGTTCCCTTAAACGCAGGGGACGTGGCAGGAAAGGCTGCTTTGCCCCTGCCAGAAGGACCCCAGCTCCCAGTTACACCTCTCCAAGGGAAGCAAAAGAAATGACCCTAAGAGGGCAATCGTGGGGACTGGAGGATATAATTCACAGCAGATGCAGAAAAAGCTTTCATCAGGGTATCCATTTCATACCGCTGGTCTCAACCCGCTCCGGTGAGTAATAAGCTCATTCAAGAGAACTGAATTCCAACCACTTGGCTTTGAATGTCCTTTTAAAAAAATTCTGGAAAATTAAACCTCAATACACTCATTGCCTTTGAACCTGCCTCTCTCCAAATCAGTGCCATTGTTCCGGCTCCAACATTTGTCCCCAAGCCAGGGCAAGACACACATTTTGTCAAGAGGGGAGAACAGAAGGTGGCCGCACAGGAGGGAGGGAAAAAAAGCAGCAGTGGGGGGAATCCACAGGAGAAAAGGGTCTGCACAACCCCCGCGCCCCGCAGCATGGCGGGCAAGTCCGCCGCCTGCTACTCACCCGCACGACCACCACCTGCACGGACACGTGCTCGGGGAGGCGGATCGGGGCCCGGAAGTGCATGGCCAGGGACACGAGGAGGTGCAGGATGGCCACCAGGTTCTTCCCGTGGATTGCTGGTCAGGGAGGGAAGAAGGGAGCTGGTTTAGGTCAAGTTCTGCAGGAATCCTGAGCCCGGGTCCAAAAGGCAATAAAGATGCCGCGTCCAAACAAGACCGCGGAGAAAAACCACGGTGGAGTGTGGAGAGAAGGGGCCCCGGGAAAATGAAGATGACGAGCACCTCGTGTGAGTCTCCTTCTCCTAATTAGCTTTCCTTCCTGCTGACTTTCAGGTGACATGGGCAACCACTTTCAAAGCACAGCATTTGTTAAAGGGGTCAGCAGGGGTGGGGTGGTAAGGACACACAGCAGGCAGGAAAATGAAGTTAGCCCAGGGAAGGGAGAATTTTGTGGAAAATGGGTCATCATGGCCACTTAGTGGTCACAATAATGTGCATCATTCTCCCGGGCACTCAGAAGGTCTCCCTCTGCCCCATCAACGGCCTGCACAAGGGAGGAGAGCAAGGGGGGACAGCGCTCTGAGTGGGAGATGGGAACCCCGCCTCGGTCCCCAGCTGCTGTCCCCAACACTCCAGCTCTCCAGTCCTCGGACAGGCGCGGCCGTACTCAGTCCCACGCAGGGCTTACAGCTTTTCCAAACACCCCATTTCTCCCCCACGGCACCCACGACCCTTGAGGCAGGCTTGGGTCTGTGACACTTCTTGATGCCAAGAAACCAGGCGCCGATCTCATCACCACAGCCCGGGGCTCGTCCCTCCAAAGCCCAGGGGACCCTGGTAGCAGGGAGAGCTTCCCCACCAGGCCCTGCCTGCCCTACACTGAGGATGGGGGGTGGGGGGGGAGAGGCGGCCCCAACAAAGAACTTTCTGGCTTTAGTTCTTCACCTTTCCGGTGTCATGTCTCGGCTGGAAGACCGTGATGCCACGGATTGGCCGTGCGAGCACACTCTGTGATCTACCCAGAGGCCGGCATGAACCCCTTCCTGGGGACCTTGCTGTCGGGGTCACTGGTGTACGGGCTTGGCTCCCTTCCAAGAACCCTACGGAGCTTCTCTCTTTCCCCTCCTTCCTCTAGGAGCCTCCCCTGCCCCACCGGACCAAAAATGTCTCTCCTCTCTGAAGCACCGTGGGGGAAAAAAAGGCAGGGACAGGTGTGACTTTGTCCCTCACCCAGAAGCGAGCTCCCAAGAGTGGGGACGCTGGCTTTGGCCTATCCCAGCTGCCTTCCAGACAGCAGCAGTGGGAATGGGTTTTGAATGTGCAAGCCCAGAGAGGCCACGATGAATGACAGCATGGCAAGCTGCGGGGACAGGCCCGGCGGCCCCCGAGCCCACTCACAGTCAACGGTCCACTGGAGCGCCCGGCCGTGGGGCCGCAGCAGGCCATGCACGGCTTCGAGCACCGTTTGCAGCTTCTGCTTCTGCCCGATCTCCGACTGTGTCACCTCAGCCACGTTCAGCTTGCAGCCCGCCAGCTTCTCTGCAACGAGAAGGACAAGAGAAAGACGCAGGGGTCAGGAGACACTGGAGGGTCTCGGGGCCGCCGGGTGACCCAGCTGCAAGGGGGCCGGCTGCTCCCTCCCCCAGACTGGGGCGAGCAGATCATCACAGCGCTTGGAGCTTTCTAGTCCTTTGTGCTCATTGGGAAAGCACTCTAGAGCAGGAAAGGGGGTGTGGAGGTCGAGGCCAGAACGGGAGGTGTCCCGCTTAGGAACATTCTAGGCACGTGACATGGGAAAATGACTCGAGGTGCACCTGCGAGGCAGGGAGGGGACCCACAGGCACTCCGGGGACGGGGCCAGAGCAGGACAGGCAGTGCGGCGGGTCCCCTTGTTCCTCTAACAGCAGGACTCCACGGTAAGGACGGCGGATGTTCGCAGACACTGCCACGAAGGACTTTACCCCCGAGAGCGAGCCGGGAGCAACCTGGGGACCCCGACAAGAACCGCCCCATCTGCTTGAGATCTGGGACAGACCCCGAGCCCGGCCCAGGGGCGAGCTCCACCCACTCCCCCCCACCCGGCCACACAGGTCCCCCACCCGCTCAGGGGCAAGTGGAGAAGGGGCTCTACGGCCCAGCTGTCCTCCCGAGGGGCTGTCACTCCTCAGCAAAGGAACAGCAGCAGCAGAACACGGTGACCTGTTCCCCGGGTGGGTGACCGGGCTGCCTGACGCAGAGCCCGACCGGCCGCGAGCCAGGACGTGGCTGCTGGCCGTGGCCCCGACAGGAGGGACAGCATACAAGCCGTGGAGTCCAGGCCGGTCACGGAGGGGATCCCGTTTTGCAGGTGGTCCCCAGCAAAGCTCTGTGTACGGAGGCCCGCTCACTCAACATTCTCTCCCTGCGTCCTCCCCTCCCTTGATTAGAACAAGAGTAAGCCATGTTAATACTCCCTGCAGGGTCATATTGTAGAGCAATGCCTGTGGGGCTTGGGACGCCCCGCCTTCCCTCCCTCCCTCCTTCCCTCTCCCCCTCCTCCCTTCCTTCCTTAGCTCACAAAAGAGCTACCTGAGCACCTGTGCACCAGGCACAGTCCCGAGGCCGGATGCAGCAGACAAGAGGCTCCCCAGTGGGCCGGCAGCCTCACCACCACCACATCGGGCTGCTAGCCCGCAGCCGCCGCGAGGGCTAGAAGCGAAACAAAGCACCTCCACCAAGTGTGTCCTGCGGGGACCGCAGCCCCCGACAGGGCTGAGGATGGCCCCGGGAATAGACTACACCAACACAAGGATCTAAAACACTGGAACTCCGACCGATGCTTTTTTTATCCGCACATAATCCACGTACAGTGTTAGATCAGTTTCAGGTGTACAATGTAACGATTCAATCTGCCATTTTTAATAATAAACGGGCGATAGTGATTACCAACCCCGATAACGTTTCAGACTTAGGCTTGTACCTCGGAGAGTCATTCCGAGATGGGGATCCTTGGCTCAGCCAAACCCTAAGAAATTCTTGGCCCTGTGGCATTCAGCCAACTCGCGAACTGGGCCCCCCTCTCTGGGGGAGGCTCCCAGGTACCACGGTGTTAAGCATCAGCTCTGGGCGGCTGAGTTCTCCACCCTCACCTGGCCGCTGACTGAGCTAGAACAGGCCCCGGTTCCTGCAACACCCACCTCCTCAAGCCCCAACCCACCCCCCTCCCAAGGGGTTCCTGGTTCCCCAGCTGCTCAGGGACACACCAGCTGTCACGTCAGCCTCGACGTCAGCTCCAACCTCCAAGATCTCTCCCCCGGGTCTGCACCTCCCCCCAACCTGATACCCAGGCTCCCTGATCTCCTGCGTGATCTCAGCTTCTGCCCCCAATCCCTCCCTTCTGTACCCAGAAGCCCAGGTGACTTTGCAAAACGCTTAGCTCGGATCATGTCACAGCCCTGCTCAAAAGCCCTAGTGGCTTCCTATCACGTGGAATAAAAGCCTTTGTCGACCAGGGCTGGACGCAACCTGGCCCCGTCCGACTTCCCAGCCCTGTCCAGCCTCCCCCACGACCCCTCTCCCCCACCTCCTGCAGGCTCTTCCCACGGGTCTTTAAACACTACACTCTTCCTCACTTCAGAGTCTTGGCCCAGAATGTTCTGAGACATCTGCTCAGATGTCCCCTCCCCAGACGGCCACCCCCACCGCCAGACCCTCTCCAGCCCATGACCCTCTGGCTTCCTTCCTAGAGTGTGCCACTCTCTTAAAGCATCTGTTTGTGTCCCATAACATTTCTCTTCCTTCCCTCTGCCAGAATGAGGGGCACAGGTGGGCGAGGGGACCCCCTCCCTGTTGTTACCACTGCATCTCCAGAGCCCAGACCCATACCTACCACAAGCTGAATCTTCGTCCAACAGATGAACGACCGAGACAAGCATGACTTTTTCCCTTCAAATGTACTTTCAGAGGATGGGCACAGTAAGGGAATGACATATGGGCCATCACCAATTGCGTGTCTTTCAGGGCAAATTGCATGAGGCCGTTTCCTCCCCACCGCCCCTGCAGGAGGGCTGCCCTGCGGAGGAAGTGGCACTGTTCTTGTCCCATCTCCTGGCTCCATGGGAAAGTTCTGGAACCTGGGCGTGGCCTGCTGCCGCCAGCAGTCTCCACCTGGAGTGTGTGCTCAGAGCTCCAAGGCTGCCCTGAGAACGAGAGCCCATGCCGCCTTGCAGAGAATCGAGTGGTCCTTTGCTGGGGATGCCTGAGACTCACCCAAGAGCTTCTGTAGCACCTGCCCATCGTAAAGGTCCTCCTCCAGCTGCTTCACGATGATTCTCTCCTCCACCAGGACGTCGTTGATCCAGTCGATGAGAACCTGCGGACAAGGAGCGTCATGGCCTCGCACACCATGCCAGGAAGACCAGGGCACCGCCAGAGCAGACCCAGGAACTCAGCGCTGCTGGGCACCGAGACACACCCCGGCACAGCAGCCGGGCAGACGGGAAGGGAAAGACGCGGCCTCGGCGGCTGGACTTTGCGTGGGATTTCACGAGGGGACAGGTGGAGGGCTGCTACCACCATGACCCTGGGCATAGTCCTGGTGGGAGCTTGAGTAGACGGGGATGCTCTCAGGAAAAGGAAATGAGGATTCCTGTTCACGGTGGCTTGGGGGAAGGGGTAACATGCATAATAGCAGCACTGGCCCTCACGGCCCGAGGCACAACATCCGTCCATCCCTCCCCTCCCATAGGATCCGCCCCAAAGCAGCTCCCACCACCCTGAGCCTAAAGCCCTGGAGAGAAGGCGGTCTCAGACGGCCCGTGATTGACAGGTCCGAGCCACTCTTCCTTCCAACAGCTTTACTGAGATAGAATTCACATCCTATACCATCCACCCTTTGCAAGTGTGCAATTCAGGGCTTTTTAGCCTTCATGGACTCACGTACCCATCACCATAATCAACTGAGAACAATGTCATCGCCCCCAAAAGAAACCCACAGCCCGTAGCAGGCCCTCCGAGGCCTCCTTCCAACCACTCAACTCTGCTCTCTGTCTGTGAATTAGTCTATTCTGGATCTTTCATATAATTGCACTTTCATGCCAATGGGATTTCCTATAAGTTTCGTATCAATTGTATTTTATGTAATATGGGATCCTCTGCGTCTGGCTTCTCTCGCTGGGCACGATGTTTTCAGAGCTCACGTGCTCCGAAGCGCAGGTCAGAACTTATTCCCTCCCGTGGCAGAATGACACCCCGGCGCACGGATCTGTCACGTTTCGTGGGTCCACTTGTCACAGCTGAGGGCTTTCTGCACTGTCTCCACTTTCCGTGGCTTTGCGGAGTCCTGCTGCCCGGAACGTGGGCGTCCCAGTTTCCATGTGGACACGTGCTCGCTTCTCCAGGCCAGCCTCCCACTGGAGAATTTTCTCAACAAAGTTTCCGTTCTCCTCCGTGGCAACGTATCATAAGAGAAGACAGCTTCAGCTATGAAAAGATCTATGGAGAAACAGGATTCCATTCGGCCAATCCCACTTCAGCCACAGAAGAAAACGGATGCCTGAACAGACTCAATCAAAAACAGAGGAGGATCTCCCTGAGCAGGCAAAACTAATAACACTACCTAATTGGTCTCAATGACCTCTTGGAAATGGGACGTTATTGCCCCTCTCAAAGACGAACGAAAGGGCACAAGTCCAGAATATCGTGTTCTCTGTCACCCTTTGAAACAGATGTAGCCTGTGAAACAGGCCACAAAGCAAATTTCTGTGAAGCATCTTCTGTTTTCCCACTAACTCAAAAATATTAAATCAGACACACAATCCCATGAAGAATGGAAGGGAACATAAATTGAACGCAGGTCTGGAGGAAGAAAGAGGTGAGCAGCTCTGCGGCATTCTGGTTTCGACAAAGCCATCCGAAAGGTCAGCAAACAAGCCAGCGACAGTTCTCCCACACCGTCCCCCGCCCGCTCCCTCCCGCTCCCTCCCCAAGGCCAGCTGCCTGGGTTGGTTGGGAGCCTGGCTGGGGGTCTGGAAGCCGGAGCTCACCCCCCTTCCGCCTTCCAGCACCTTCCTCCACAGACACCATGCTTGCCCAGCTTGTGTCCTCCTCTCCGCCCTCCCTTCCAGTTCCCCTGGGGAGTCTTCCTTGACCTCTGCGGCCATGTCTCTGAGGCCTCGCCCTGGACAACTCTTCTTCTTGCTCTCTGCTCTCTTCCAAGGCCAGCTCATGCCTTCCCGCAACTTCCAACGCAGTCCCCAAATCAGAAACCCCTAACCACGCAGCCTCACTTCCATGATCCTGCTGTTCAGGCATCCCTAAAAGCATCTCTGAAAGAATTCACCTCCCTCCAAACCTGCTCCTTTTCTAGGAAAGAAACAGAACGCCATCCACCAGCACCTGGACTTCACCCCTCACCCCAATTCTGCCCACCTCATAACTGGGCCCACTTTTCACCTTCTCCTCTTCACCGTCCTTGACTAAACCACCTCCCTGAACCAAGGCCACTTCCAACTGAACATCCTGCCTCCTTGCTGGTATTCTCAAAAACCCCAGGTTCCTCTCGGCCTCAGGACCTTTGCACATGCCATTCCTTCCAGCCTGAACTCATCTCCCTCCTCCACCGCCTGGCCAGCTCTCACTCATCCCTCAGGTTTCAAACTTCCCGATCATTCTCTGACCACCCCGTCCCATCTAGGCCACGAGCCCCATCGCCCCCTCACCACACCCAAGGACCGTCCCCCTGACCCTGTTCACATTTATGTCATGATCTCCCCCACTGGACCCGAAGCTCTCTGCAGGTGGGAGCTATGGCACCGGTGGCTCCGTCCCCAGCACTCGGGGCTTACTGCCTGCCAGAAGCAGCCACCAAGTTGACTAACCAATTTACTGAGCATCTACTATGTACGACATTCTGGGAATAAACAAGGCTGACGGGGTCACCCAGCCAGGCATGAAGGCCAAACGCCAAGAGTGACCGGCCATGCTAACGGCAGGTGCCCTGACCTGCTACGATGGGATGAGAAGGGCACCGTACCTCTCTGGGGTTCCTCCTGAACCCATGACCCCACTCTAACCCGGAGGAAAACACCAAATTCGCAGAGAGGGGCATTCTCCAAAATTCCAGATCAACACTAATCAAAATGGGCAAGGTCGTCATAAACATGGAAAGTCTAAGAAGCTGCTGGAGCCCAGAGGCACTAAGGAGACACCATGATGAACTGTCATGTGGGATCCCGGACAGGGTCCTGGACCGGAAAAAGGACAGGGGGAAAAACTAAGGAAATCCAAATAAAATGTGGACTTTAGTTAACAGCAATGTATTAATACTGAACAAATGTGCCAAACTATCAGAGAATGTTACTAAAGGGAAAATCAGGTGTGGATTTATGGGAACTCTCTGTTCCCTCTCGCTCGCTATTTTTCTATAAATTTATAACTTGTTTAGAAAATAAAGCCTATTAAAAAAAATAAGGCAGGGTTTGGAGAAGGGGGGGGTACAGCGGCCATCGGGGACCAGGAGGTCAGGGGACTTCCTGGAGGAGGTGATCTGAGCAGAGATACACCCAGACACAGTGGAGGGCATGGGTAGGGCAGGAGCGAGGGTCAGAGGTGAGCCTGGGAATGGGCAGGCGAAGCAGGGTGGAGGGCTGGGAGAGGGAGAGAGACAGGAAGCGGTTGGGCAAGTGCGTGGGACATCTCCAGCGTGTCGAGGTCTCGGGAATGGTGTGAGAAGGTCAAAAGGAAGATCCGTGCCATGGGCTGGAGGCAAATGAGGAAGGGGAGAACAAGGAGGGGGAGACAGTCCAAGGAGGGAGAGAAAGGTCTAGAAGCAGCTGGGAGCATCTGGAGCTGGGAGGACATCTGCCCCCTCTTGCCCCGACATCCATAGAGGGAGGCAGAGACCCTCTACGCCATCCGGGCCCCGTCACCCACCCTCCCAGGACCCCGGTTACATAGCTGCCGGCTATCACAGGAAGACCTGTCCTGTCCCTTTGTCTCCCCGTGGCCACCAGCAAACCTGGCTTATTCCCCCAGGGCTCTACCGTGGTCCTTTTATCAGCAAGTTCACGGCGATTACAGGCACTAAGTGACAGTATTCCACTCACCGGCTGTTACCGAGCACCTGCCTCCTGCCCAGCGGTGGGGGGGCAGAGGTGTCCCCGACACTCCAGCTGGGAGTCGGACAGAGATGAATGAGGAGCATGAGCGGAGCAATGGCAAATCGAGGCCACGGAGGCGCAGAGCTCTGCCCCGACGTCTCAGGGAAGAGGGGAGCGTTCAGAAGGCGAACCCACAGAGGGCAGGGCAGGAGGGCCAGGTGCCCCCCCGGGAGCCCAGCTAGAGCCCCATGGCCTCCCTCAGGCCTGGAATCTCAGAGAATCGCCCCTTCCCCGTGCCACTGCTGCCGATCCAGGGCACCATTTTCACAGACCATGCTTTCTCTGGACAGAGGAGGGGGGGATGCTTCCTTCTCCCCTGAGACCAAGAGACCTGGAATGACGCCCACTGCGGCTCTCTAAGGTTGACCCACTGCCCAGACCCTGAGCCCACTCCCCCAGCCACAGAGCTGAGACCCCTGTGTCTACGCCCCCCACCCCCCCCCAGGGGGCCTGTTCTGGCCACCTGATGAAATTTACTGGTATGGATTTTTTACAAAGTGTGTCATTTAAACTTAACAGATAAAAATGAGTGCCAGGGATGGCACCTACTACCTCAGCCTCCCCACAGCACCCAGCAAAGCCCCGAGCCATAAAGGGTCATAAATGCCAGGTAAGTGACTACTAATAACGTTCCTTATGTTGTCTATAATTTTTGGTTACTAACTTTAAAACGATTTCGTAGGCAGAATTTTCAAAGATCTCCCTAAGATCCCAGCCTGCTGTGAAGGTGACTTCACAGTCAACCCTGGGACTGTGAAGATGATGGTTTGCACCCCATGGCGTGGCTATTATAGGGCCCCGCTGATCTCAAGAAAAAAAGAGCATCCAGGTGGGCCTGACCCAAGCACATGAGCCCTCTGAATCTGCATCTAGAGGTCGGAGACCACCGGCGGAGAGAGGAGAGCCTCAGTTGCTGGCTCCAAAGGCAGCAGGGCCCACCTGGAGAGGAGAGGACTCTAGAGGCAGAGAGCTGACTTCCTCCCCAGAGCCTCCAGAAAAGAACTCAGCCTGGTGTCACCCAGAGCAGAGAACCCAGCCACACCTCTGACCCGCTGGACTATGCCCTAATCAACAGACGTTACTTTAAGCAGGTAAGTTGATACTTAGTTACGCATCAACAGAACACTAAAACAAAGGGCATTCGCTATGCTCAAGCATCAACCTCATAAGCAAGCACCACTACCACCACCTACAGAACCCAGTGTGCTGCCATGTGCGGGCAGGGACCCAGGGCCCACGCTTGAGGCCCAGAACCAACTACCCCGAGTTCTAACCGTGGGACCTGGAGCCATTTAACATCTCTGGTCCTTAGAGTCTTTGTTAAAAAGAAGGCCAAGCAATGCCTACCCCTGTGTCTGCTGCATGACCCAGCAATTCCAGTTTCAGATGTTTCTGCCAAGGTACTAATCCAAAAGGGCCCCTAGACATTTACTAACTCTGGAATGACTCCAATTTTTGTGTAGCAAAAGCTATATACACAGAAGACAAAGCCTGAAGGGACACAAATAAAGGAAAATTACCACTGCCTTCTGTTTGATTTTTGTCTTCTGGGTTTTCAGCAGTCTATGCTGCGGTGGTAGTTGGAAAAAGTAATAATAAATTCCCTTTTAAAAAAATCACTATCCAGATGGCGTCTTTGCAGAAATTGACAAGCAGATTCGAAAACGCATATGGAAATCCAAGGGCTCCCAAATAGCCAAAACAATCTCAAAGAAGACGAAAAAAGTTGGAGAACTCACACTTCCTGATTTCAAACCCAACCGAAAAGCTATGGTAATAAAAATGCGTGGTGCTGGCGTAAGGACAGACATAGAGACCAAGAGAATCCAATGGAGAGGCCACCGACAGTCCTCCCACTATAGTCTACAGAGAGCAATAACGACGCTAATTCAATCCAGAAAATGGTGCTGGGACAGCTGGGTGTCCACGTGCAAAAGAATACACCACACACAAAAATCAAAACCAGCTCGAAATGGGTCAAAGACCTCAGTCTAAAAATGAACACCACAGAAGTCTTAGAAAGCAGAGTAAACCTTCATGAGCTTGGATTAAGGAAGATTTCTTAGCTATGACACCTAAAGCACAAACTACAAAAGAAACAACGGCTAAACCGAATTAAAACTAAAAACTTTGCCCTTCAAAAGATACCAGCGAAGGAGTGCGTGCACGGCTCAGCTAAGCGTCTGCCTTCGGCTCAGGTCAGATCCCAGAGTCCTGGGATCGAGCCCCTCATCAGGCTCCCTGCTCAGCGGGGAGTCTGCTTCTCCTTCTCCCTCTTCTCCCTGTCCCACCAGCTTGTGCGCGCTCTCTCTCTCTCTCAAATAGATGAATAAAATCTTTAAAAAAAAAAAAAGATACGTGCAAGAAAGTAAAAAGATAGCCCACAGAATGGGAAACAATCTTGCAAAATCCTCTGAGAAAGGGTTTGTATCTACAATGAGTAAAGTACTCTTACAACTCAACAATAAGAAGACAGCCAATTTTAAAACACACAGAAGATTTGGAGAGACTTTTCTCCAAAGAAGCACAGCATGCCCAACACACAAAACGATGGTCAACGCCACTAGCCAGTAGGCAAATGCAGATCAAAACCAAATACCATTTCCTACCAACGAGGGGAGCTGTAATTAAAAAGACACACAACAGAAAGTGTTGGCAAGGATGTGGAGAACTGGAATTGCTGACAGCACGGAAAACGGTGCCCTTGGCAGAACAGTGTGGTCGTTTCTCTGAAGGTTAAACACAGAATCATCACCTGACCCGGCCATCCCACTCCCAGGCATGCGCCAAAAGAGAATACCGAAAACACGTGTCCACGCACGATTTCGTACACGGATGTTCAAAATATCCACTGTTCAAAACAGCCAAAAGGCAGAAGCAACCCGAGGTCCATCAACGATGAAGGGGTAAACACAGTGTGGTCAAGCCACGCAGGGGAATACTCCTCGGCCATAAAAAGGAATAAAGGTCTGACGTCCGTTACAACATGGATGAAACTTCCAAACGCGAAATTAGCCAGTCACCAAAGTCCACATACCGTGCGGTTCTCCCTATAGGAAACATCCAGAATCGGCAAGTCTATGGAGACAGGATAATTCCACGGAGATGGAGCGGCTGCCGGCACAGGGAGGGGGAAGGAACAGGGACCGACTGTTGATGGGGGCGGGGTTTCTTTCAGGAGTGATGAAAACCTTAAATTGATTGAGGCGATGGTTGCATGACTCGGGGAGGAGACAGTCACCCTGCAGGGGATGGTATATGGATACTACCTCAGTAAAGCAGTTATTCGATTCATCTCTGGAAGGCAGGTGTTCCCACCTGCTTTTGCAGGGCCGTCTGAGGATTCGTGAGGCGGCCCGGCTCGAGACGGCTACCGTGATCTACACACGGTGTTAGTGCAACCGTCCCTGGAGCTCTCTGCGTGTCCGAAGCTCCGTTCTGATCACTCAGCACAACCAGCAGCACCCGGTACACGCCAGACACGGCCTTTGGCGTGGGAGATACAAACACGACCTCATCTCTGCCCCACGTGGGGCCGCTGAGGCATCACAGCAGCTTGCTGGGAAGTGCATGTGCGGGAAGGGTACATATACACAGGAGGACAGAGAAGCCAGGCCCATCTCATCCTCCCTCGGCTACTAGAAAGAGCTGGTCCCCACCCTGTGGGGAGTCAACACCCGGCCACCTCTCTGATCTTATCTCTGACCACTGTCCTCCTTGTTCACTAGGCTCCTGCCACACTGCCCTCCTCACTCATCCTTATACACTCTGGGTACATGCATACCACAGGACCTTTGCACTTGTTCTTGCCTCCACAGTGACATTTTTGCCCTAGGTATCAACAAGCAGCTCTCGGTTCAAACGCCACCTCCCTGACCATGGTGCCTAGAACAGAGGGAGAGAAAGCCACCCTGCTTCTTGTTTGGGGCTCCTTCAAAGCACTCA
Organism: Mellivora capensis; assembly: GCA_004024625.1. NCBI lineage: Eukaryota > Metazoa > Chordata > Mammalia > Carnivora > Mustelidae > Mellivora > Mellivora capensis. Next base: position 69,540 of record PISX010005643.1, on the reverse strand, counting down.
TGGCCTTCGGGCCAAACATTCATTCTCCAAATCTGTCTCCCCAGCTGGCCTGTCAGCCTCTGTTTTGCTCAGTGACATATCTCCAGTGGCTATGCTTGGGACACACAGACGCACAGAAGGTGCTCACGCCGCCTACCACACTGCTTACAGACCCAGGCCGGTCTCTTGGGCACACCGACATCCGGCACAAGAGGCTGCCTCGCCCGGAGCTCAGTCCTGCTGGCAAATTCACGAGAGACACTGCTTCCGCTACGAAGACAAGGAATCTTAAAAATTCCATCTGGTCGCTGACCTGATCGACCACAGAACAGGACACAAAGGGATGCAGATCCCATTCCCCACAACAGGCCACGGGAGTCAGCTCTGGGAAGCAAAAGCAACTGGGCACCCAATTCCACCGCCACCCCCGGGGGAGAGGCAATCTCATCGCCAGACACCGGGAAGCACCGCCATCCCACTCCCCCGCTCGCCCATCTTAATCCCATTTCTCACAAGGCTTTTTCAAGATAGTACCAATCACTATTTCTCGGTCATACTCATCTGCAAACCCCAAATCCTGCCGGCAAACGTCTAGGACCTACACTGACAGTGCCCTCGGCTCGTGTTTTTCACAGGCTTGCCTTAAGCAGAATAAAAAATTACTTGTCCTCTCATTCCCCCGAAGGATAATCAGGATCTGCGGCCTGTGTCCCCCAAAGCTATGACAGTTCCATTTTAATCACTTCCGAACACGCTCGCCGCTGCTTCCTCCACGGACGCGGGCTGGGGTGCAGCAGGAGGGGGGCCGGCCCCAGCTGGGTGCAACGCCGGGACGCATCGCTGGGGCGTCTCCACGTGGCTCAGCTCCAACACACTGCCCTCCGCCCAGGGGATCATTTTTTCTGCAGCTGATTCTCTTCACGGGGACACAGGAAGGAAGAAAACAACTGCACAGCCAGGAAAAGTCTTGTCCAATAAACTGGGAAATGAGATGTGAAATCTGCTCACAGGGAGGGACCGTGCACCCTGGTTAACGACACGGTCAGCTCACCTTGGACCAGTGTGCTTATGAGCGCCTCCAGCCTTCTTCCTCTGGCTCTTGGTTCTGGAAGGCAGGAGGACTGCCACGCCGTCTTTCGAGGATCATTAAAAACATCAACTCTCTCATCCATACACTGCAAACCGCCCAGGGACGCAAGAGCTGCTCGGCCTTGGGTGGTCCAGGAAGCTTCTGGAGGATGCTAGAGAAATCCAGCCCACTTACAATGCCCAGAACGCCAGCGGGGAGGGTGCTGCAGGAGGTCTTCCAGGCTCTAGAACCCAGGACAATCATGCCCAGGGCCCAGTTCCCACAGCAGACCCGCCCCTGCCCCTCTGCCCATGGCGCCCCGGCTGTGCTCCAGCTCCAAGCTCCGCAGCTGCCACGGCGCTCGGGCTTTTCCCCGCTTTCGTTGGGGCCTGGATTTGAATCGAGGAAGCCAGACTCCAAGCGCACCTCGCCCCTTCACCCCTTAACGCCACAGGAGGCACAACAGATCCTCAGAGAGAATTTCTGAATGAACGGTCTCATTTGTAATGCCTGGCGTGGACTGAGCCAAGGTGCTTTTTTTCCTGGGAGGCAGAGGGCAGCTGACAATATTTGAAACGGTGACAGTCCTGCGGCAGCGGGGTCACGGTGCTAAGTCTACAGAGGGAGACAGGACAGGGGCCGAGGCGAGAGGGGAGAAAGAGCAGATGACTGGGAACATAGCAAGAAAACAAGGGCGCTGACCGTGCTGCTTCAGAGATGGCCCCTCGGGTGCCCAGACTAGGATGTGGCCAGTGTCAACGGATCTCACCCATGACCCGCTCAGCCAGCGTGTGGCCCACGCTCCCCATCGAAAACACCCTTTTGGAGCAGAATCCCTGCAAGGAACCAGCAGCAGTGTGGACAGGCAGAGTCCACGGTGCAGAGAGCAGGTCTGAAAAGCACTAAGAACCACGCAGGTCACGTGCATGGAGGTGTTTTGTTGGAACCACCAAGACGGGCCCTTCACAGTCCCCTTTTTCCAGGTGGAGGGAGTTCCTGGGACCCCCTGCATCAGCACTCAATTCACAAGGGCCCCAACCCTCGCCCCAGGCTCCCAGAGCCCCTTTCCCAAGATTCCAACTCCACAGGTCTGGGGTGGGCCGAAAAGACCTGCCTTGTCCCTCAGCCATTCTGAGGCACTCACTCTTCTTCCTGCCGGTGGGAATCAGCACCCTGTGTGTGGGACCCTGTGGATGCAGCTGGGAGCGAAATCTGACACCCACCACAGAGGCTTCCTCTGGAGAGGGAGGAGATGAGTAAGTGCACCATTCCAGACCAGGGAAGTCGGGCGGCGGGGAGAAAACCAGTCAGGGCACGGAGGTGGGGTGCGGAGTGCAGGGGCTGTGGCGGGAGCTGGCTGGAGAACGAGTCTCTGGAGGAGACATCAGGAGAAAAGGGACAGGTGGAGCAGCGTCCTCCATGCTGGGGGCCACAAGAGCACTGGCCAGGTGCAGACCCTAACCTTGCCCGGAGTGCAGACTGGCCTGTGCCTCAGGGCCCCCAGAGCGTCCTGCTGGAGCGGTTGCATGACAGCCTGGGGCTGGCCAAAAAGCACTAACCTGGCTTAGGCTGGGGCTTTGGGCCATACTCTATTCGTCACAGGGGAGGCGAGAGACAGGCTGGTCCCCAGGGCAGTCAGTCATGCCTATGGGATGGCAGCCCAGCAAACACTATGGACATGAGGCTCGGGGACCTTCCCTGGCCAGTGATGCTCAGGGAATGCTGTCTTGTCACTGCCAGTAAGTGACGCTGTCCACAATGCCACCAGAAGACATTTGGAAATGCCAAATTCAGTGCCCTCCTGGGCCCGCCCTGGGTGCCCCCTCCCCCAGCTGATTTTCACCTGCGTCCTTTCGCTAGGATGAACCCTAACAGCGAGTGCGGCAGCATTCGGTGACTTCTGCGAGTCCGTCTAGTGTCAACCCCACAGGTCGATTTGGCACCCAAACTTGTAACTAGTGTCAGAAGTGAGGGTAGGGCTTGGGGGCCGGCCTCTGGCACCTCACACCTGGGTGGGCACAGGCTCCACGATGAGCCAAAAGGGGAGGCAGGAAGTGACTCGGGCTGGGCTCTCCCACCCCCGGGGCACAGGCCACTGTGGCCTGGGGACTGGCTACGCACCCTGCGAGGAGAAGCTGGTGCTGACGGCAGCAGACCCTGACTCAGGGGCACACCCAGGACCTACGCACATGGCAAACACGAGGGAACCAGGGGCAGCTGAAGCCCAGCCCCGGCATCCTAGAAGCCATCGCCCACCCACTCTAGTCGGTGAGAACTAGTACCTCCCGCACACCCCTCCATCCCACCACCACAGCGACTAATGATCCCCAGCCGGCCAACCCAGCACCACCATCCTGCTTGCCGTGTTCACGCTCACTTGGAAAAGGCATGATAAAGTGAAAAATAGGCCACCAGCCTGCCTCGAGATGCTGCCTACCGTCTGGGAGCAGGCAGAACCTTCCAGAAACTGTCCATCTCCTGGCACAGGTCCTGCAGGCCGGCAGGACAGCCAGAGGAGTGGCCCAGGTTCATCTCCCAAACCAAGACCCCTGCATTATGTCCCCAGAGTCCCTTCTGCCACAGGAGGTGGTAAGAGTCACGTGGACACCCTGGGGGGCCGTGACTCAACCCACCACCCCTGGGCTCTCCAGAAAGAGCGTCCAGGGCCAAGCTCACTGCTGCTCTCTTTCTGGGGTGGGGGACAAGCCCAAGCTAGCAAGAGTGAGCGGGAAGGGAGGTGAAGCAGGGGCACCCCTGAGCTGACCACAACTTCGGAAGAAAACCCATCCGTGCTCAGCCATGCAGCCTCCCGAGTGTGGCACCGTGGCCCTCCCAGCCACCCATCGGGGAAGCAGGGGAGAGGCTCTCTGTCTCTGGTGCCTTCTGGTCCTCCAGCCGACTTTGTCTGATGGGGTGCAGGCCTGCCCATGCTGCCAGCCCCCGTAATCGGCACGCCCCGTCCCCTGCAGCATGGCCCTTCAGCCAAATCCAGAATCCAGAAGAGCTGGGGAGGGGGTATAGGTCAATGGTAGAGCATTTGACTGCAGAAGAGCTGGGGAGCCACAGCCCACACAGGTCCCACGGGGCCGGCGCTGCGGGTGCAGAGATGCTTCGGTCCCCTCTGCGTGGGCTGCTGAAGGACAAGCAGCTGACCAGCCCTCACCCCACAGTGCCCAAAACACCCTGCGGGCTTAGAAGTCACAGCGGTAGGGGCGCCTGGGTGGCTCAGTGACTTAAGGCCTCTGCCTTCGGCTCAAGTCATGGTCTCGAGGTCCTGGGATCGAGCCCCACATCGGGCTCATTGCTCAGCTGGGAGCCTGCTTCCCCCCTCTTCTCTGCCTGCCTCTCTGCCTGCTTGTGATCTGTCTGTCAAATAAATAAATAAAATCTTTTAAAAAAGTCACAGCAGCACAAAAGAGCCTGGTCGGGTCAGGTGAATCCAAGACGAGCACGAAGCAGATCCCACACAGGAAGAAGGTGATCCGTTCATCTCAGCGTGCCCAGGGCCCAGCCCGGTGCCCAGTGTTCAACCCCGGTTGAACGAACAAGGTCCCCCATGACCAGACCCATTCAGCCCGCACACGCCTCTAACAGGTGTAACCTGGCAGGGGGAGGGCTCTCCCCTCTGTCCTCATGTAAACGTGAGGACAGCACCAGCTCCCTTGGGGGTGTTTCAGGGAAGTGAAGCTCGTGAACTCTCCAGCTTTGCTCCAACACTGAAGAAGGAGAAAGCTGAAAGGCGTGTGTGGTCGTGAATTCCCAACTGTCCGCCGGACTGGGCCACGGAAGGCCTGTACGCTGGAGCCAACATTCCCTCTAGCTGGGTCTGCGAGGATGTTTCGGGAAGAGGTTAGAATTTGACTGGCGGACCGAGCAAGGCAAGGGAGCCCCAGCATTTTTGGCTGGGCCCTAACACAGGCTTTTACGAGGTCAGTTTTTACCAGGAGACGATCTGGCAAAGGCTTTCCCGTTCCTGCGTCAGCCCCCATGAGAACCCATTTCCACGCCGCCTCGCATCCAGCAGCGCCAGCTAAGGTGGAGAAATATTTTGAAAAGCACTTCTAATGGCCAATGTCGGTGGCACGGACTGTCACTGACAGCGTCCTCAGAGCCCGGGGGCCACCTGCGTCCGCCTTGGGCTACAGAAGTGACAGCTTTCCCACGGCCGCCAGCTCTGGCGCGGAGCTGGGTCCCATAGGGCGAGGACGCAGCCACACCCGAGCCTTCACTCCTCCGTCGCGGGGATTAACTTCTGAAGCCCCACCGAGGCTCAGATCGGAGCAATGAGATCCGCCATCGGCACTCAGACGCGCACGGACGTCACCAGTCAGGCCTCACCGCGGAGCCGGGGCACAGAAACCAGGCTCAGGAGACAGAAGCTGCCGTTATCACTCCAAGTTACCACGGGCGCCCCCAGCCCTCCCGTCGCGGCGTCCCTGACCCCTCACCCTCTGCCCAGCAGGAAGGCGCTGACCGAGACGCTCCTCACCTTGACCAGCTCCTTGAATTTGGGGTCATCCTTGGAGGTGGGGTCGATCATGGTGCGTTCCTCGTTCTCCTCTGCCGGGGAAGAGAGTCCGGTTAGCACTAGCCGGCGCGGCGGGGCTGGGGGCACGGCCGACTCCCCTCGCCCGACGTTGGGGAGGGGGACAGAGAGCAGAGAAGCCGGGCTTCTCTGGGTGGGAGCACGCTGCGAGGACTGCAAGTACACGGGCTGAATCGGTCCGCGGTACAAGTTCCCGCGGCCGCTGTTAGTAAATACACTCACCGAGAAAGCTCCCCGATACGTAAAATAGCATGCAACAGAAAATCAGAAAAAACAGCAAAAAAGGGGGGTGGGTGGGTGGGTGACGGTTCACAATAAAATGTGTTCATCCCTGTTCTGTTTATTTGTTACCCGTTTTCCCTCCATGTTCAGGCCTCAATCCATGGACAGTGCGGCCCAGCGAGCTGCTGCAGCGGGGCTGGCATGATAGTGAGGAAGAGTCTGGCAAAGCCCCCCGCTGGTCCGACACCATCCAGAAAACTGGCCGGTGCCCGCATAGGGGAGGGTGTGGGAGGCACCGCAGACAGCACGCAGGGGATGGGGAAAGGGAGGCCTCGGGACCATGGGGTGGGCCCGTAGGACACAAGGGTGGTGAGGACCAGGCTCCCGGGGCCCAGGCAGGCTCCCACAGAGCTCAGGAACAGAATGGCTTTGAGAAGACTGGCTTCACCACAGCAAATTTGAAAACCTGACAAAGTGGGAAATTTTTTGGAGTCATGCAGATCTGACGCTGAGAGGGATGCTCCAGGGAACCCCACATGGGTGTCCCTTGTGATGTCCCTGCTAAGACCCTCCCAGTGCTCCTGGGACCAAGGCCAGCACCTTCCACGTGGCCTCCAGGGCCCCCTGCAGCCTCGCCTCCCGAGCTGTCCCAGGCACTCTCCATTCTCTGGCCCTTCCAGCCTTCCCTTGCTCCTCGGCAAACCTCACCACTGCCTGCCACAGGACCTTGGCACATGTTGCTCCCTGTCTGATACCCTTTTCCTCCACTCCACATTCCCTTCACCTTTCAGATCTCAGTTCCAGGTGCTGACCAGGTCAGTCCTTCTCAAGGTCACACAAACTTCAAGGATAAGCAGAACCTTATGGAACAAACCAAAGAACACCAACTCCCTCTGCTCGAGAGCAGTTGTTTATACAGATGGCAAAACAGGGAGGGTTAGGGCCCAGGGAAAGGCAAGTTCAAGGTATTATCCACAAAATGAGAGCCTGCCATGCGTCTAGGATCAGCCTTTTAGCCCTCCTGTTAGTCTAAATCAGGGTTCTCAACAGGAGCCACTGTGTCCTTCCTCCACCCCAGGTGACATGTAGCAATATCTGGAGACATTTTTGGTTGTCCCAGCTGGTGGCATCTCGTGGGTAGGGGTCGGGGATGCTCAAACCCACAAGACACAGGACAGCTTCCAACAGTAAAGAATTACCCGGTGCTGGATATCCAGAGGGCCGAGGTGAAGCCTCCTGTCTGTGTCTGGCTAATTCCCAGACCCACAAGTGAGTCCCCAGTTTCCCCTGAGAGAGGGTCACCCAGGAGCATGCACTTCAGCCAGACTCAGCAGCAGTAACAGTGAAGAGTCATTCTCTTCCAAGAAGAGACAGGGGCCACAGTGGACCCCAGCAGGAGCTCAGGGAGCTCGCCCAGCACTTGGCTTCAGGTCCACCAAGCTGAACCTGTGTCTACATTTCTCCACAAGCTCTTGCTGGCCTGGCCTTGTCACGGAAACCACAAAGGAGGGACCAACCAGGGCTTCCCTTTGAACCAGGGTTTGGAAATAAGCAGAATGTTCCACAACCGCCTTTCAGACCGACCAGATCCCAAAACACGCTTTAAGAAAATGTGTCCATGCTGTTACCTCAACAGCGCTGGCTGTGAGGTGGTCCCAAGGAGGTGGGTGCAGAGGCCTTTAGCACTTGCTGGGTCCCACCCAGCCAGCCCACAGCCTCAGGACAGCTCTGGCTTGTGCCAAAATTAGGATGTTTTAACTATGTTTCTTATTTCCTGTATTTTTTAATGCTCTGACACCTTGGGGCCTGGGGACCTGGAGACACTGTCCCTCCCAGGGTTGGCCAGTTCCCAAGACAGCCAACAATTCCGCTGTCACTGCCCTTAATGTGCAGGCCAACAAACCCAGAGCCCACCCCCAGCAGCCACGTGTTCCACGGGTTCTCGAGTGCTCCCAGACCAGAGGCCCCTGCCCTAATCCCCCCTCCCCCGCCCCCCACCCAGCGCACCGACTCAGCAGAGCTCCCAGAGCCCACGGAGATTATCCCAACCAGCCAGTCCACACCCGCCTACCCTGCCCCACCCAGTCCATCCCACGAGAAAAGACAGGCCACGCCCTCCCCTCCCTCCAGGATCTGTCGGACTCATGGGACGGAATGACTACCGCGGGAGCTCAGCGGCATCACGCCAGGGGCCTGGCAGAGCACACGGTACCTAATAGCGTGTCTTCGGGGTGGACGTCCGCCGAGGCGGGGGCCATCGGCGAGTTGATGGCATGTCTGCCTTCTTCCTGCAGGTCACTCACTGTCGAGAAAGGAAAACAAGGGTCAGTGTCAACGGAGCAGCGGGGTCTCGCGTGTCGGCAACAGAAACACACAGGATCGGCTCCTGCTCTGAAAACGTTTAACGAGCATTCCTAAATGGCCCGTCGCCCGGAAAGAGTCAGAGCACGAAGGCTCCGAACCCAGACCACGTTCTGCAGTTCCTCCCTCTGGTGCCAAGTATCTCCCGGTGCCCGCCAAGCCCGGCCAGTCTGTTTTCGCTGCCCTTTGGAATACACGACTAACGCACAGAAGCTTCTGGATGCTTCTAGATCCGCCCAAGGCTGCTGACATGGACACAGCTGGAATCCCAGCGACGGGGCCTGAAACGGCGCCCCCCAACCTCGCTCCCTGGAGAGCTGTGTCCTCACCCAGGGGACCTGGGGGCGGAGGCCATACCTAACGCAGACACAGGCAAGCCCCGAATTTAGAGTGATGCTGTTGTTGACGGTCAGGTTCAAGGGAGCAGACGCCCAAGAGCGGGTCATGGCCAGCGCTGGGACACCAGAGCCTGCCACAGAATCTCACAAACCTTGACCCGGAGGCACCGTGACCTGCAGTGTGGGCCACACCAGTGTGTGTGTGTGTGTGTGTGTGTGTGTGTATTGGGTGAGGGCAGCACTCGATAATCACAGGGCTCAAAGGCACAGCACAGATGCCAGGGGCAGAAAGGACCATCACCCCGCAGGAAAACGCCTCGAGTCACATCTGTCGGGGGCTTCACTGGGACCCTCACCCTGTCCCCGTGTCCTGTGGCACCTGCTGCCTTTAACAATCCTGGCTGAGAGCTCCGGGCCACGGTCCCCAGCCACGCGCCACAGACTGGCTGCGCCATCAGCGGCCCCGGGTCCACGGGGTGCCCAGGCCTTCTCTACCATGAGCCGTTCTCTCCTGTGAAGACCTCTTTCCTCTTCCAATACCAAGGTCGCTGTGAACCGTTCACACAGCCGATCCTGGGCATCTGAAGAGTAACCAAGGGGACAGGGCCTGATGGCTTTGAAGCAGGCAGGCTGGTAAGTTCCCCTCAACTCTGCTAGTGGTGTGACCCCAAGCAAGCCCCCGTCACCCCTCAGGGCCCCCGGGAGGACGAAATGGTGAACGTGAGGTCTCCAGGCCAGAGCCAGGAACCCAGTGGGCTCTGTGGACGGCCGGCCCCTCCGCCCCGCATGAGGACGCCTGCATCTCGCACCAGGGAAGGCCCCGAGACGAGGCTTTCTACAAAGTAAACTCTCGCATCCCCACGTCCCCAAGCAGCACGACTCACAAGAGGTGGCATCACCCCTGAGAGCCCCCCGACGGGTGGGTGACCAGGCGAGACGCGGTCCACCCGCAGGACAGAACGCGGCTCGCCGTGGAAGGGAAGGCCATTCCGACACCTGCTGCCACACAGGTGACCTCGCGGGCAGCACGCCGTGTGCAAGGGTCGTGGTGGGACACAGTAAGGGACCCAGAGTCATAGAGCCTCAGACATCAAGTCAAATGGCAGAGGGTGGGGAGGGGGTGGGCGGGGGCTCAGGTTCACACGGGCAGAGTTTCAGCGCAGGACAACGAAGAGCTTCAGGAGACGAGGGGGCGGTCACACCACCCCGTGAGTGGACTTCATGCCACGGAAGCACCTGCCCACGAGGGGTTAAAGTGATACATTTTATGTTATGTATGTTTTACCACCACCACCACCACCACCACCACCACAACAACAACAACAACAACAAAAAAAGAAAAAGCGGACCCTCTGCCAACAGCATCCCAGCCTGCAAGCTGGAAGCCGTCCCCGCGGTCGCCCCGCACATGCATACCCCCGGGGCACGTCCCAGGAGCAGACCACATGCACAGTCGTCTTCTTGTCCCCATAACCTTAGCTTAGCTCTGTGCGAGACGCGCATGAACGCTCAGCACCTTCCCACGTGCCGAGGCACAAGTAAGGTTTTAAGACGTGCCCTCCACCCCGGGCTCCCCCGGCCACACTCCACAGACGCCCACGGTGGGGGGCCCCCACCAGCTCCCAGGCCAGTGGCCCCATCTCAGCCATCGCTTCCACTAGGTGATGAGTTACAAGCAGCATCTTAGGCCTCAAAAAGCTTCTGAAGGCAGAAAAAGGAAAGTGGAAAAGGGGATCTTGCACGGAAGCCGCAGACACACGGGAAGCACACCCCTGGCCCAGTGAGCAGGGTGTATGCGGAGACCCCAAAGGCCTAAGTCCCACTTCCTGGGCCGACATCACAGAGGGACAGACAGGCCGGGGGTTCCCTTCAGGTCTAGGCGGTCGGGGGTGTGGTCACGTTCACAGCCTGGGAAAGCGGGGAAAGGTGGAGGGTGTGGTGCGGGTGAGCCACGACAAGGAGCCTGTAACTCAGCTCAGAAAGATGCCACACGGGTCGTCCGCCCCCCAGGACACAGGCCATGGGCCGGAGCGACGGGGAGGAGGTCGGAGGGGCGGACACGCAGAAATGCTTCCGGGGGGGCCCTGCTGCCTGATCTCAAAGACACAGGGAGATAGGAAATAGCGTTTTCAAAGCACAGAAACAGGGTCACGTGGAAACAGAAATTTCCATTCCGCGCTTGAACATCAAAGATAACACTAAACAGGACCCGAGATTTCCTGACCTTAATAAATGAGAAATGCTCTCCCAGAACACCCACGCATTGGCTCAACAGGCAGCACATTCCGAAGGAGCTTGTGTGCAAAGCTCGGAGGGAAGCAAGGACAGGGCCCTCGGTCATGAGCCCAGGTTGGTGACCACAGAGCCGGGGGCGTGAGTCCAACTTTACCACACACAGGCACGTGGCCTAGAGGGGTCCCTTCACCTTGCCAAGCCTCAGTTTCCCCATCTGTAACATGGGGGTGACAGCAGTAGCTGCCTCATAGGGAATTCTAAGAATTAAGTGAGACCATGAGTGCTCAACTCCTGGTTCAGAAACCCTGGTGGGCATCTGCCCACCCTCTGTGAAGGGGAGAAACCAAGATGGGTTTCTCCTCCCACAGAGGGACAATGAGAAGAAAGAGGGAAGGAGGGGAGGGCATGGGTCTCTTGCACCTCGGGAAGAACCAGGGAAGGCTTCCTGGAGGAGGCAGCATTTGAATGCAGCCTTGAAAGAGATGGCAAGAATCTGGAGAAGGGACTTTGGGACTCTCTGCAAAGCATACGGGTGACAGATCAGAGAGCCTGGACTCTGGAAGCCCACCGTGCAGCCACACCGATGCTGAACCACGGAGGGTTCTTTGGGACTCTACTTCTCACAGCCTGAGTTCCCCAGAGAACACGGGCCCCGTCCCTGAGGACCTTTCTGTCTAAATCTGATTACTGTCTTCTGAGGGTCAGTCTGACATGTGGAAGGAGAGGCTCCTCTCAAACCCTGGCTTCTCCCCAAGGACCCCACTCTGCCAGTTTAGTGGCTTTCCGTTAATCCCTGGAATGTTCTGGTTTTTAACGTACTAGTCCATTTGCCAGAAAGCCCAACACTTCAAAGATGTGAAATGCTGGCTGCCTTGAGTCACGGAGAAAGATCCGCTGGCTCGGGAGAGCCGGCGTCTGGTGTGCTCAATGGGTGTGGACGTTCAAACGGGCGGGGCCCGGTGCCAGGAGGCTGAGGACCCACCGATTTCCTGAGTGCGCGCCACTGTTTGGAGAGGGATGCCCTCGTCCACATAAAACCTGATGGCCAGGCACGAGGAAATGGATGGCAAAGGTTCTCACCACACCCAAGTCCACCTCCCGGGGGGGTTGTGGCCACGGGCCACACGGGGGGCACACGGGGCTGGGGGGAAACCCAGGTTGAGAGGAAGGAGGGAGCCAGGTCAGAAGACAGAGCCAAGGGGCGGGGGGTGTTTGATAACACCATTTGCCCTTTGGGGACGGCCACCCTTCACACAGCCGGGGGCAGGGGGCAGCCCGGGACATGCAAACAGCAGTCACCGATCTTAGGAGATTTCAAAAAAGTTCAAATGTGGGTTTAGTGTGGAATCTCCCAATTTATAATGTAAGCACATCACTCCAACTCTGTGGGCCAAATAGGGCCACCCGTTTGCAAGCTCAGGTCACAGTAAATGTACAATCCACGTTCCTACCCATCCACAGGGAGCACAGAGGGCCACTAATGCTTCCTGAGGATCTACTACATGCCAGGCACCTTCCATGACATCCATTCATCGTATCTCCTAACAAGTGAGGGAGCAGCCGGGTTCTGGCTGAGCCGGCAGCTGTTACATGTGAAGACACCTGATATGCAGCCCCCAGTGAGCCCCAAGTCAGGACTGAACCCGGTTCTACATGGTCTTGTACCTCAGTATGCCCAGCTAACTCCTACACATCCCCAAGCCTCAATTTATTGCCAACCTCCTCCAGGAAGCCCTCCTGGGTGCTCCCTTCCCATGCCAGGCTCCCTTCCCATGCCAGGCTCCTCTCTGCCTAGCTCACATCACACAGTCATCCCACCTTCTTCTCTTTCCTGGACCGTGTGCCCACCCACACCAGTGCTAACTCGGCTCCTAAGCCTAGAGCTGGTCTACTGGTTTCAGATCCCGGCTCGACCACCGACAAGCTGAGCCTGGGCCAGCTACTTATTTGCCCTGTGCCTCAGCTCCCATCCATGAAACGGGGACATCCCTCGAAGACAGATACAAGACTCCATGAGATGCTGGCATACAGTAAGCGCTCAATAGATGTTAGCTTGGAGCATCTGCCGGATGGAGGTAGACGGGCGTGTTTCCAAAGCCCACTGCCTTTCCACCCACCTCACGCAAGGACCGGGCAAGGCTTAAAAAAAAACGAAGTAACACCTCTCCTGCCTGGAATTACAAGCACATAAACGTCAACACTTGAAAGCATCTCCTAAAGAACCCACCACTTACACCGCAGGCCAAACGGGAAGGTTCCATCTTTGATTTCTTTTTTCATCTTTTCCTTTGTATGGGTTTCATGTATTTATTTATACCCAGGCTCCTTCCAAAAAAAAACAGGCTTTTAGGCACCTTTTTTTTTCCCTTTGACATTCCTGGGAACACGTGCCCTGAAGGCACCTGGCTCCGGGAGCAAGGTCACAGTGAGGACATGTGGGTCTGAACACACAAAGGCTTCTCGGCCTCTCGCTCCACGAGGGGCGCGGGGGCAGGAAGTGGGATCGCGAGGCACCACCTACAAAGATGGGGTGCAGAGAGCCCACGGGGGTCTCACCTGCAGGGCTTCGTGGCGGACTCAAAGAAAGGCCGGCCGAGGGGTGGGCAGTGGCCTCGGACGCTAGAGTGGTGACATTTCAACACAGCTGGGATGTTTTGCCACCTAGGGAGCCTTTCTGACACCATAGTTTTTGACGCTTCCTGGTTTTCATGCAGAACGAAAGATCAGGAGAATTTTCAGCAGCGCCACGGGAACTGGATCAAAGAGAAAACCTTCACAAAACAGCGGGTCACCTGGACCACATCTACAAGAGGGACCAGAAGATGGCAGGAAAGCTGCCTCGGTTCCCCACGCTCACCCGTCCTGGTCGACACACCCACTCCCAGGTCCAGCCGGTCGCAAAGGGAACCGAGCGGTCCTCGCAGCTGCCAGGGCAACGAAGGGAGGGTAGAGACGCATGTGTCCCCACGGGCTGGGCTAGGACCGTCGTGGGGACAGAAACTTCCCAGTGCTTAGGAGGACCCAACCGTGAGGCTTTCCCAGGCCCTGCCCAACAGCAAGGGCCTCCGTCTGCGCTCAGAGGGGCCGTTTCTCTGCGGAAGTCAGAGTTTATCAGGATAAGGAAATCCGTCAGCCACGGAGCTCCTCACACAGTGGTTCCGCTGAAACGAGGCCCGTCGTCCCACACACGAAGACCTCATAGCTCGGCTAGAACGGGGCCCAAGGAAGAGGTCAAGCAGAGCCCACCGGACCACCGGGGGCGGGGGCCCCGCTCCTTCCGACCTGCGCAGAGACCAGTGCTCACCGCGAGCCTCGATCGCCGCTCGGGATGGGGAGGTGTCCGCTCCGGAGCTACGGCGCTTGCAGAGGCCTTGGAGCGTGAGGCCGGGTGTTTCCCAGGGGGTTACGGTGTCCAGGTTCAACGTCCACGATTCTTGGGATTCCAGCCGATGGACGTCAGTGTCCGGCCCGGGGTCAAGGGCTGTGGGAGCCAACGGCCCCGAGCAGAGCAGTGGCCCTTCCCGCCCCAGATGTGGGACAAGAGGGAAATTACTTTCAGCAACCCGCGAGGGGAAACGTACAAAAAAGAGCCTCTTGACCTTTCAAGGGGCAGATCTGGGTGGAACCGGGCCCCGACACGAGGATGCTGGCCCATCGTAGCAAGCCCGCTGTATTTATGCGTGTTTAACATGCGGCAATTTCTCAGCCGAGGATGACAGTCTGAACCGTGCTGACCCCAACACAGGGATAAGAGAGCCCCGGGATGGTGGCCCGCCCTCTAAGGATGGCTCGGCCTGACACCCCATCTATGGGCTTGGCTCTGCTGGGGTGTCAGGCCGAGCCATCCTGACCATCCATGAGGTCCCAGCCCATTTCTAGTGAGGCAATAAGTTCCGAGGCTAAAACACACGTGTGAGCATTTCAGTATAAGCCAAATGCAAACGGGTCAGCAGGCGCTCCTGACCCCCACCTCGAGAGCTCACGGCCGACGCCAGTCAGTGCAACGCATCCCGTGCAGCTTTTGAAACAAGACGGCGTGACATTTATGCAAATAACACAATCAGAAATCCCGAACTGTGTATTTCTTAGGTGTACGCAGTGACATTCATAGAGACAAGAAGGAAAGGCTCCGCTCCAACATGACGAGGCCGGGGTCACCTCCAGAAAGGACCAGGGTGGAGGGAAGGAGGGGACGGGAGGGCTGGGCGGCAACGGTGTCCCTCCATTATTGTAAGACGAGACGACACACAGACACTCTGACAGGAGTCGGAGCCCCTCACCCCCCGTGGGGCCCCGAAGCCCGCAACAGACAGTGCTATGGGGAAGGAGGTATGTGGGAGCCGAGCCTGTCCAGCCCACAGACCGGGGGTTCCCTGCAGGACGGCAGCCCAAAGACAGCTGCAGAGCCCCAAGGAAGTCCCAGAGGGCCCCCCGCCCATGCTTTCATGTGCAGGCAAGAGAGAAGCAGTGAGTTTTGGGGGTGAAGGAACAGCTCTCCCCCAGGCGATTCCCTCTTCCCCTCCAGGCTCGGGGAAATGCCTTCCGCTGGATGCCAGGGGCATCTACACAGCTCAGAGCCTTGGACTTGCTGGTCCTCAGCACCCGCCTGCTGCTCCTCTGTGCTCTCCCTGAACCGCTCGTTCCACGGCCTCTGGTTTCGGGACATGGGGCAAGTGCGTGGCTGCCTGGTCAGCCTGGGAAAGGTGCAGGAGGGGAGCTGAGGGGCCACATCCTCAGGGAACCCCGCAGGGTGAGATAGGACCAGGCCTGAGACGACACTGTGGATACCCCGGTCACCGCCCGGATGTGGTCATGTCCCCTCCCATCGTCAGCCACAGCCCGCCCAGGGGCCTCTGCTAACCATGTGCCTCCTGAGCGCTCGGCTAGGCTCCCAACTGCAAGGCACTTGGGACCCCCTGGGCTAACAGGGTCTAAGACTCAGCATCAACCACCTGCCCCAAGGCCATGGTGCTGATGCCGGTGGGGGAGCCTGGCCATCAACACCTAGAACACTAAGAACTTAGAAGACGTCATCATACCCCTTCCCTGTGCGCCTGCCCCTGAAATCAGCCCGGCCAGCAACTCCAGGGCTCCTTTTGGAGATAAATCCAGGGGCCACATTGCCACAACTTTCTACCTGGCCGGCACCTGCCATGGACACTTCCCTCCCCAGAACAGAAGGAGATTGACCGGGCCCGCCTCGCACATGCTGTCACACGAAGCTTCACTACAGACGAGGTCTCTGAAACACTCAAGTCCAAGCTGGCCCGGCCCGTTCGGGATGGATCCAACCCACGCAAGGCCTGCAGGTCCCCTAACCACATCACCTTCCCGCTTCCGGCGGGATAGGAGGGACGCTCAGACGGTTTCCTGCCTGTAGGGAGAGCCCAGGGCTTCAGTCCTGCTCTGAATCCCTGTTCACAATCTTTTTTTTTTGTTTTTTGGTTTTTTTTAAAGATTTTATTTATTTGACAGAGATCACAAGTAGGCAGAGAGGCAGGCAGAGAGAGAGAGGAAGGGAAGTAGGCTCCCCACTGAGCAGAGAGCCCAATGCGGGGCTCGATCCCAGGACCCTGAGATCATGACCTGAGCCGAAGGCAGAGGCTTTAACCCACTGAGCCACCCAGGTGCCCCTTGTTTGTTTTTTTTTTAATTTGACAAAGAGATATCACAAATAGGCAGAGAGGCAGAGAGAGGGGGGTAAGCAGGCTCCCTGATGAGCAGAGAGCCCGATGCAGGGCTCGATCCCAGGACCCTGAGATCATGATCTGAGCCGAAGGCAGAGGCTTAACCCGCTGAGTCACCCAGGCGCCCCCTTGTTCTTGATCTTGAACCAAATTCGGAGCTGCCCGCCTTGGTAGCAATAATGAATGAGCTCACGAGCCACCCAAGCTTCTCCCAAGACCCTCTTTTCTGAAGGGCTGCTTCCCACACCCTAGGAAAGTGGGTTCAAGAGCAGAAATGGCTGTGGGACGCAGGGGGCGGGGGTTGCTGGGGATCCTCCCGGCAGCATGGCCAGCATCAGGAGACACGGCAAGCAATCTGGAGGGAGAAAGAAATTGAGGGAGGGAACCGCACAGCACAGCCCTGACCACGCAAAGCCACCGTTAATAACCCGATTCTGGAGCCAGAAGGCTGAAGGCAAAGGCCCCCAAACACATACACTCTCAAAGAACGCAGTGGGAGGAAGCAAGATGCTGGACGGAACCCTCCTCGCATTCTGCATCTTGTGCCCTGCCCCTGGGGCAGCTGTGCGGAGAGGGTTGGAACTGGTTCCCAGGACAGCCACTCGGCCTCCCATCCGCCCCACCGTGGCCTCTCCCATCCTGCAGGTGACTGTCCTGGACTCAGCTGTTTCTCCTCTCCAACAGCCTGTCACCTTCTTCTGGGCAAACCAGAATCCAGCCTCCCCTGGAGGGAACCAGCATGGACCCCCATTCGCAGGTGTTACAATCCAGATGGGGACCTGCCCCCAGCCCCAGCGTGGAGCCAGTGGGTACTGCACTCCCCACAACACAGGTATCAAGGCAGGAATGGGCTTGATGTGCTCAGAGTCGACAGTTACAAGAAGACTCCACTGGGAATGCACTTTTCCCCAGTGGCCTTGACCCAACAAGGACATGCAGGTCGAAGCTGCACCATCATCCTACCACTGAACAGAACCTGGAAATGAAGGCACCAGATCAACAGACCTGAGAAAATAGTTCAGCCACACCGTTTGTGTGCTGGATCAAGCCTTACCTGAAGCCAGCCACCGGTGGCCCTTTCCATGAAAAGGCACCAGTGAATTCCATTTTGTTCTTAATCCACTTTGAGTTTTCTTTCATTTGCAAACAGAGTCCTCTCTGAGGCAGGTGTCCTTCTAACACACAAAGCTAACCGTGTCCCTGGTGCAATCCACCACATGCTTCCACTGGCTCCAGGATAGAACGCAATCCCCTATCAACACTCGATAAGCAGACCCCACCTCTCATCACGCCAGCTGTGCTCTCAACTTTGCACTCCCCTTCCTCATGAGGCATCCCCAAGCCACTCGTGTCTGTCACATCTCTGCACCAATTGTCCCCTCCACCAGAGAGGCCCTTTCTATCAGGCTAACTTCACTCCATCCCCCAGATTTGTCAGGACGACATTCTCTCTGCACTCAGGCCCCAGACAGAGTAAGGGCTCCTCTCTGGCTCCATACGGCTCCCCTTGCCTGTGACAGCCACAATCCCTTCATCCCACCCACCCCACCCCCGTCGGTGTAGCTGGGGTGGGCCTGCCTCCCCACGCCCACCTAGTAGTGCACGGGCCAGTGCTGCTCTTGACCATGGCCTCACAGACGACACAAAACCTGACACGTGATAAGCCGCAGTAAATATCTGTGGGACAAACGTGTTTACAGAGACAAAAAGTTGCCGAACGGGAGAATTTAGGTAAGAGACCCAAAGTCAGGAGAACAGGGAACTGACTGCTCTTGCAAAACATTCCATCTCCAGCCACTTAATTGGGCGGAAAAGGAGAGTTTCCATTAAGGCTTACATTAGCCTGCCAGTTGTGGGTCACCCAGGACCCAATTACTGTGAGGTGGCCGTGTCGGGGGGTGGGGAGGGCTCAGAGGAAGGACTCTGCTCTGCAATTAGGGACTTTTGGGGACGAGCTCCCTCTGGAGCAACAACCCCAAACCTCATGGGCTGGGCGTGCACCGGCCGCAGGCGTTCGGAAGAGAGCCCAGCGAGAACAAAGCCGGCAGCTGGTCTCCGGAAGAGCAGGTCTTCTGAACACCAAAAGTCGCCTAAGTATAAACATGAAAAAGGCTGGAGCTCAGAAGCCGATGTCAAACACAATTCCCTGGCCCAGATCAGGCCTTTTCTTCCCCTCTGCCCTGGGTGATCAGAAAAATTCGAGGACCACAGAGAAACAAACTGTCTGGGGAAGGAGAATAGGAAGAAGACTTCCAGGTGACCGTGAAATGTCAGCGTTCCCATATAAACCACCCGGCGAGCAGAAACCAGGACACGGGAGGGGCCCGGGCTTCCTGCTCATAAAGGATGACTGATCCTGAAGGGACTGGGGACAACAGGGCCGATGGCTCAGGTGGAGAGCAAGTGGGTCAGCTTATTCAAGTCACCTCCCTGCCGCAGGTAGACTCCTCGGGGGCCGGACATAGTGGTTGGACCCACGCAAGCCCGGCATCTGCTCTAGCCTCTGCGGGTCTCCGTTCCCAGTCCCTCCCTTCCAGTCCACCTCCCACGCTGTCTCAAGACTTCGTCCCCAGAACACAGCCCATCAGGTCATTCTTTTGCCCACAGACCATCCTTACCTTCCACGCACCCCCCCCCCCAAGCCCAAATCCCTCCCCATGGCATCCGGCCCCGACCCTCCAAAGGGCCTGCCATCCAAAGCCCCGAAAGCCCCAGCTGGGGGCTGTATTCGAAGAAGACAGAAAACACAGGCTCTGGAAGTTCGTCGCACAGCGGCCTGGGGCCCATGCTTCATCTCCTTCTGTCTTTCACCATCTTTCCACTGCAGGGGATAATAACCAGACACGATCCTAAGGTTGTCGTGACAACTAATTCAACAAGAAGCAGCCGAGCTCTCAGTGTTGCGTCTCCCCTTCCCATCCCACCATCAGCACCTGTGCTGGGTGACAGGGAGCCACCCACCTGGCAAGCTCCCCCATGAGCCAGGTGCTTGCAACGCTTTGAGGTCCAGGGGGCATCTGGTTAAGCGTCTGCCTTCAGCTCAGGTCATGAGCTCAGGGTCCTGGGATCAAGTCTGCATCAGACTCCCTGCTCAGCGGGGGCCTGCTTCTCCCTCTCCCTCTGTGCTCATACTCTCTCTCTCTCTCTCAAATAAATAAAATCTACGAGGAAAAAAAAAAGGCTCAATGTCCAGCCATGAACTCACAGCAAGCCCCTGTGCTCCCGGTTACAACCAATGGGTACATGAATGTCTCCCTGCCAGATTATGGACTCCCAGAGGCAGAGGCCAACCCCTTATCCCCCCCGTGCCCCCAGAGGTGGGCCTGGCACAGAGTGGACCTGGCACAGAGTGGACAGAGCCCACCTCACGACACCGAGCCCAACCAGACCCCAAAAGCCCCAGGTCTGTGTAAGTATCAGGGGGTCTAACAGCCTCGTTAGCTAACTGTTCAGACGATGAAGGCCCATGTACCCCCCACCATCTCCAATTCTCAAAAAACTCCAGCCATCGAAACATCCAACTATCCAACTCACTGCACATCAGGCAGGATCTAATCTCAAAGAGCCTTCATACACTGCTCAGGCATCACCACAAACATCTTTATATGGTGGCTGAGCATTTAAAACAACGCTAATTGGGCTGAATTATAACAGAACCTCAACTCTACAAAAAAACATCAGGCTGGCGGCTGGACGGTGCCAGCGGCACGTGTGACCCAACCCCCCACCACACCCCGCCACCACCACGCCAATTCCCGAGCAGGGAGCCAAGGCCAGCCACCCATGCACAGTGATGGGCGACCAAGAGAAGGAAGCCACGGAGCCCGCAGGAGGCTCCTCAGCGTGGCTTAAGTGACTCACAGTGAAATCAAAATGCAGCCCCATGCTAGGAGCGAAGGATGGTGGAGCCGGTTCCCCAGGCAAACGTGCTTCCCTGGGGATGAGCGCAAGAGCCCTGGCTTCCCAAGGACCTCGAGGACCACCACCGCTCCATGGGCACTCTTTGGCATGTGTTATCTGAACAGCGGGACCTGCGTCCCTGAGGCCAGCCTCCCTGGGCCCCTAAAAGGGGCTCTCCAGCTCTGCCTCCTGCTTTCTCAGCCCCCTCCCCCCGCTTCGCACAGACTCCTGGCAATCACTGCCTCCTGGCTGCTTGCACGCTAATCTGGATGTGACGAGTGTGCTCTGTTCCCTGATTCGGGGATGGTGCATTTACCACACTTCCACCAATCAATCGTGATGGGGTTTTGGTGAGGACGTGGAAGCAATTTCAATCACTGGTCATGAAAATCCATCATGAGTTAACAAAAAAGGAGAGAGTCTAAAATAAGCAGAAGGTGGGGGCAGAGGGCGGACACCACCCCCTAAGAAACCCAGAATTCTCAAAAAGGCCACATCATGGTCCCCTTTGTGCTCATGGGCCACAGCCCCCATGGAGCTGATCGGTGCGGGGCGCCCCACGAAAGCAGGAGGTTACGAAACCTGCTGATCATTTCCAGGAGCGGGCGAGCCAGTAACACATCGGGAGAGAAATGTGCTTAATAAAGAGAAAACAGAAACGGCAATGCAGAAGTAAGCCTGGTAAAGCAAGTTCGGTGGGTCCCTGCGCTGCAAACTCATATTAATTAATCTGATCAGTAATGTCCCATCGTATTCAGGGAAGTCCAAAGCATGCTCTGCTGAGAAAACAAGAAGATTAAATCATTAAGTCGTTTAGGGGGAAAAAAAAGCAATTCTATGTGCACCTGCCACCAGAGACCTGGGGAGGCGCGGTTGGGGGGGGGTGCGGGCGACCAGAAAACAGCCGGCAGGATGGCGCCCTCTAGTGGCCCATCTCCGCCAGCAGAAGCGAGACCAGACAGGATTTGCAATTCCATCCAAACTAGAAAGTCTGGCCTGGTGGGCAGACAGGCACCTTCCAAAGGGGGCAGCACCACGGCGGCTGCCTGCGTCCTCCCCTGAGACACTCCAGGGGCCCACCCTCGCTCACGGGATCCAACACTCCAGGCAGGAAAGGAGTGGGATCTTCACAACCCGCCAGGGTTCCCGGACACCAGCCTTTAGGGGGAAAGTTCCAAAGGAGCAGCTGGGAGCCAGAGGCCAGCGGAGATTACCTCGCAGCAGCCGGACGACACAAGGTTCCCCACCGCACCCCACACAGTCCCATCAGGCCCCATCCCGTTGCTTTCCTTCCGAGGGCGGTTACATTCAAAGCACATGCACGCACCTGTTGCTGGATGCATGTCCACAGTGGTCTGAAAGGGAGGATGCATGGGGACCGGCCCAGAGGAGGCACTCGATGACACGTGGCAGGTTAGTGGTGAACTCGTGGGTGAACAACAAGGGACTGTCTCAGGACCCTAACATTCCCCTCTGGCGTTCCTCTTCGGAACTCGCAGGAGCTGTTTTCTTTTAGGGCCTCTGGGCCTCCCTAAATGACACCCCTCCTGTCCCCAAAGATGTCTCCATCCCGATCCCTGGAGCCCGTGGCTCATCAAGGCAGAAGGGACTTTGCAGGTATGATTAAGCTAGGGATCCCGGGACGAGGAGTTATCCTGGTTACTGGGGGCGGGGGGGGGGGGGGAGTTGCAAGGGTCCTTCTAAAAAGGACACAGGTGGCACTGTGAGCGATGAGACAACGGAAGCAGCAGGAGATGCAAAGACACGGTACTGTTGGCTTTACAGATGCTGGGTGGGCCCCACGCCAGGGAGCGCAGGCACCCTGAGAAGCTGAGATGTCGAGAAAATGGATTCTCAGCCGGAGACTCAAGAAGAAGGACAACTTGCCGCCACGTGGATGTTAGGACTTCAGACCTCAAGAACTGTAAGTCTGTCTGGCTTTAAACCACCGAACGTGTGGTACTTTGTTTCCGCAGCCACAGGAAACTCAGGCAGCCCTAGCTCTTCCATGTCATTTCAAAAGGCCCAGAACATTCTTGGACGGTGCCGTTTTACTGAGCACCTACTCTGCGCCAGACCCCAGGCTGAGTTCCAGGGACGGAGCCGTTATTGAAGAGGGCAGAGCGAACAGAAACGAGCACAAAGCATAAGTACACAACTGTCCCCGAGTGTGGCAGGTCACACGCATGTGACAAGGAGGCCTGAGAAGGTTGGCTTCTTGATGGCAAATCCACAAACACACGTCGCCTTACTAACTTTATGCAGAAGGAGCAGGGTAGGCTCACGTCCACGAGATTCAAGGTGACCCCTCCCCCAGGGGGTCCTCAGAGGGGCCGGCACAGCAGGTGACCAGGCCACCGCGCTCCCCCACCCTGCCCTGCACCTGGCTACCGAACGGGCTCGAGGGGAGCGGCCAGGATGTGCTACTAGGCCCCTGACCTTGCCGGCCACAGCTGTGCCCCACCGCCTCTCCGGGCCGGAACCTTCTGGTCCACTCTCCTCCCGGGACCACCTGCCCTAGGCATCTTTCTCCATCCCACCTCTGCTGCTCCAGGTCTCAAGCCCCCCAGGGTCCTGGGCAGTAGCCCCAGCCAGTTTGAGCCCATTCTCTCTCAAGGTCATAGTTCAAGGTAGAAAACAGTAAATACCAGCCCAGATGTCAGAGTCCTCGCCCGGCCTCAGGACGCACCCAGAAGCGAGATCACGTTAGCGCATCGAAGAGACAGATACCCACGGATACCGCCCTATGGCTTCGCCCATGCGGGCCCCAACCTGAGGACCCAGCCTGAGGACGCTGGCCGGGCACAGGCAGGGGGATGGCTGGGGACTCCAGTGAGACATCCCATCAGCCCACCCATTTGGCTGTGACCTTGGGCAAGGTAGCGTCTCCCGCCCTGCCAGGCACATTCAACTCAGCATCTCCTCCGAAATAAGGACACACACAAGGCTTGTGGGGCACGGGGCCGGGCGGGGGCCCGGGACTCAACCCACGGCTCCCCACCACGTGCTCCGGGAGCCGGGTGTTTGCACCCACGTCACCAAGCCTGACCACTATGCCTGTGTGTCTTCTCTAGACTCCTCTGCCTGCAGACAGTTCTGTCTCTCAAGCCCTCAGCAACTGCCCCCTCGTCCTTCTCAGGTCCCTTCTCGTATCCCATTCCATCCCCAACTTGAAATCCTCCACTTGCACGCGATGGCCTGCGGGGTGGGGACAGAGACGCCTGGGCCCAGAGCCCGGGAGGAAGGAGGTCTGCCTCTGGGGAGCCTGCCCGCCCCACATGCCCCTGCACGAGCTCACGCAGGCTCCCCGCTGCTGGGACGGGGCTCCCTGCTGCGGACCAGGAGACGGAGGCTCTGCAGGCAGGCGACCTGCCCGACCTTCCCAAGGAAAGCCAAGTGCTGACTTCCATCCCAAGGAAAGCCAAGTGCTGACTTCCATCGTCAAACCAAGTCGCCCTAGCAACAAAGCACTCTCTCCCAAGTAACAGACAGGGGGAGTCACGGGCATATAAGAACTCTAGAAAGTTCTTACAGTCCTGGGTTCCTATAGGTAGGTAAGAGGGCGGAGAAGAGGGAGAGGAGAGAGCCAGGACACAAGGTGACACGAGGCAGGGACACCGAAGGAATGGGCCTTCTAGGCTCCTGGGGATGGCTACAGGGGATCCTAAGTGGAGGGGGCGGGCACCCTCCCTTTCCCCCATTTTACTGATCAGGAAGATAAAGGAATGGCCAAGGCCCCATGGCCAGAAAGCAATGGAGCTAGGACTCGTACCCCACCATCCCACTAGCTGGGCGTCCAGAATAAATGTGCATCCAGTATCGTGAGCCCCGTCACAGCTGTCCTGCCCACCACCCATGCGCAGCCGACCTCGAGCCTGAGGAGGTGACAGGCACGGTGATGACCGGCACTGTTCCAGAAAAGGCCTCTGGGCGCCAAGCGAGCAGGCGGGGGGGTGGGGGGGGCGTGGGAAGTGCAGGCAGGTGGCCCTGGAGCCACAGAGGAGGGGGCACGCTCAGGTGATCCCCAAGCTTCGGGAGCCTGGGGACCCTTCCCTAACGGAGCTTTCACAGACCTCCACCTCCATCGGCAGCTGCACTTTCTAGGCAGAAATCACGTTCACGGCCACTGTTAAACTAGCTCGTTGACATCCCGCAGAGCCCGAGAAGACTGGCGAACAGCAGGGCACAGAAGGGCAAGATGCCTCTTTGTTTGTCCCCATCCTTTCTGGTCCCCAAGCGGGCTCCACGGGCCTACCTGGGGATTTCCAGGCCTGACAGGAACTCAGGCCGGGTCAAGGGAACGGAGGAAGCAGCAGGTGAAGCAGAGCTAAACGGAGAAGTGTTTCTGCAGAACTTCTCAGAGCCTTGAGCATGCTCCTGCGCCTCATGACCCTCCCAGGGGACCGGCTGTGAACACAGCCACCCAGTGCTTCCGCTAGAAAGGCCAAGAGCCAGGCCCATCCTGGCCTGAGGGGAGGGCGGCAGGGTCTGCCCCTCTGCCAGCCACCAAGCCCTTCCATCAGCCTTCCACTCCCACACCCCTCCCCGCTCCACCCCTGCCCTGGTAGAGCCAGTGGCCTGGTTCGGCCACTTTCGGCTCCTTACGGTAAGGCTTTCTGCCTCTGAAGAGCTGCCCTGGTGTGAGCAAGGACCTCCCTGCATTCTGTCTCCTTAAGCTCCTCCTTCAACGGCTGGTCTCTGCTCCAGAGAGGTCCCCCCACCCCTGCAAAAAGCCCGCTCAGAACAATGAGAATGATCAAGACGCCAGCAAAAACCAGCCTGCGACCTCCTTGAGGGAGGGCTCCCAGCTTGGTCACCTGAGGACCCGAGCACCAGTGTCCTTTTTTTTTTTAACCAGGCAGAGCCCAGGGGAAATGGTGTTTTACTCCACCGGGTGGGGAAGGAGCATCTGTTGGAGGTTTCTTGGCGTCAGAGGCACAAGGGCCTACGAATGGCCACCATCTCACTGTCCCCAGCAGGCCAGGGCAAGACAGCCTTCAAGCTGACGTGGAGAGCTCCGACTGCTGTGTGACCTTGGGCAGCTCAGTTAACCTCTCTGAACTTTGGTTTCCCCAACTGTGAAGCTTCACGGGGACCGCACGAGGCACGCCACCTGTCCCACTGTCTCCTTCCCAGGAGGGAAGACAGAGCATCGGGGAGATGGTGCCGATAACAAGCAGAGCCGGGTTCGCCCTGCCTGCTCAGCGTGAACGCCTTCCACTGCTGCTGCTCCCGGAGAAAAGACAGGTAAGATGAGTCACTTATCCAGTGGTGACAGCAAGAGCCAGATCCTGACCAACAACAGCCAGGTAAAGGGGAAAGACAGAACCAAAAGGTCACTGAAAAGAAACCCATCGTCTCACGTAGCCTCTAAAAGCCGTATCACCACAGCTCGCCCCTGAAAACGTTCCAGACGCGCCCAAAGACCCACATGACGCCCCCACCCCCGGGAGGACGGAAACGCCCTGACACGCTGTGGTGCACGCAGCAGGCGCCCACCCATCGGGCCCAAGGGGGATTCCCAAGGACTCTCTTACCCCACTGTCCTCACGCCAATGTCCTTGTCCCCTTCCCAGTAAATCCAACGGCCAGTCCAGGTCCCACTCTTGTCTTAACAACCCTCCCCCATAAAGCAGAGGAGGAATTAGGGCCAGCCTGGGGTTTCACTCCTGCGGAAAGTGGTCAGAAAACAGGGGGCACTCACTGGCTGGGAGCAGGTACGGCGGGAGGACGCGTCAGAAACACAGAAGAGCGCCAGGCCAGCGAGCACCAGGCGGGGAGCTGGGGCACACACATTGCGTTCATATATGGACAGGGGCAGGGACCCCATGACTTGCAATTTGCGGGAAAGGTCTCCTCAGGGTGCTCTGAGGAAGGCCACGAGGGATCGGGTCACCCAGAGGACAGGGCTGCTCTCAAATGATAGAACCCTGCTAACCACAAAATGCTATTTCTATCCTCGTTGCCAACCGCCTCGTGGGCCAGCAAACTGCCCCAGGAAAACCGACCCCCAGCGCACAGAGAAGGAAGGCAGGGAGTATCCATTCCCGCGGTGGGAGCCGGTCGTGGTGCTGTGGCTTCGGGGGAAGAACGGCCCAGCAGACGCCGGCCTCCGATAAGCCTTCGAGCCCGGCCTGGGGCTGGAGGCCGGGCTCCAGGGCAGGGCGCCATGGCAGGTGCTCCTAGCTGCCTTCCGGTTGCCAACTCCCATCAGGAGCATCCCTGCGCTAACAAGGAACACCTGTCACCCCGTTTCCACGACAACAGAAATCAGACACCGGAACAGAAAGCCCAAGCCAGAGCCCAAGCCCCCCGAACTGCGGAGGCTGGCAGATTTGCTTTCGGTGTTGCTCTCTTCCCCGGGGCAGGGGGGCAGGAAGATCCCAGAATGGTGGGGGAGGGGGAGCAGAACCAGATCTACTCCCTGCTTTGGCCACGGGCCACACCAACAGGTTTCAAAAGCTGGGCCCAGCTGTGGACCCCACACCCGCTGGGTGACCTGGACAGGCCACATCTGCGTTTCCACGTCTATAAAACGGGGTTACCAACCGTGGCTGAGGCCCCAGTGGTTGTCACTGGGACGCTCGAGTACCTCTTCCTTGTGATAATTACGAGCGGTCCCCGGCCCCGAGGAGACACATCCTTCTCACGGATGTTGCTCGACGGATCCACCGGTCCCCAGGTTTGCTCACAGGGGAGTGCACGAGCCCCGGAGCTGGCCCTCCCGCCGACGGAGTTCCAGAAAGGTGCTCTGGGGCCTCGAGCGGTCCCGGGCATCAGGACCCCACCCTCCCTGGGGCACCCATGCCCACCCCAATGCCACCCCCACTAGACATGGCACAAACCAGGCGTCAGGCAGAGGTGAGGCCAAGGAACTGCCAAAGCAAATACAAGATGCCCAAAGCCAATGCAGGCCCAAGGCTGACCCCGTTTTCCTGGCTCTCGTGTTTGGGTCACTCTGGGCTAGCTTCCCCCCAGAGCTCGAATGTCCGAGTTTTCACCCCCAGGATCTCAGAACGCGGCGGGATTTGGAGACAAAGCCTTTTAAAAGGACATTAAGCTACAATGGGGCCAGAGGGGACACGCAGAGGGAAGACACCGTCAGCAAGCGGGGAGAGAAACCAGGCCCTCCGGTGCCTTGACCTTGGACTTCCGGAACCGTAAGCACATAAGTTACTGTTGCTTCAGCCACACAGTCTGCGGTCTTTTGTCATGACAAGCCCGGCAAACCTAAAACAACACAGAGGCCGCCACCAGGACAGCAGAGGGCACTGGTGCCCAGGGGGACGCCCCTCGGGGTTGAGCAGGGCGGAGGCAGGAAGGCCCTCGCCAGCCCTCGGGAGCGGCGACCACCCCGTGGGAGAGGGGCCTTCCGCCGGCACACGGGGGCTGTGCTGGGAGTGGGGGGTCTTCTCAGCAGCCGAGCCAGCCAGGCAGATGCCCGAAGCCGGTGCTCGGTCCCCGGGGCAGAGAAGTCACCGACGGTCAGTCACGAGAGGCGCCGCCCGGCTTCCACAAGGAAACCAACTGTCCACCTGGAACATGTAAGAGAACCAGGAACCCCGTGGTCTCCTCTGAGAGAGTCCTATACAGGGATGCATATGGATAGAAGTAGATTTTTTTAAAAAACCAAAACACAGGGACGCCTGGGTGGCTCAGTTGGTTAAGCAGCTGCCTTCGGCTCAGGTCATGATCCCAGCGTCCTGGGATCGAGTCCCACATCAGGCTCCTTGCTCAGCAGGGAGTCTGCTTCTCCCTCTTCCTCTTCCTGCCACTCTGTCTGCCTGTGCTCACTCTGTCTGACAAATAAATAAATAAAATCTTTAAAAAAAAAAAAAAAAACCAAAACACACACACACCAGCTCGTAGATGCAGAGATCAGACTGGTGGCTGCTGGGGTGGGAACAATGTGGGAACCACGTCGACGGGAGCCCACGGTGTTCCAGAAGGAAGGATCGCAGCCCAGCACCTCCCTCTCCTCCATCACGGAGCCGCGCCAGACTCCATCCTCGGGGCCCATGCTCCAAGGAGCCAGCGGCATCTTGACTTCCGTCTGGGCCCAGATGCCTAATGCGGCCTCATCCCCAGCTGGCACTGAGCCAAGGTTCCGTCCCAGCAGGTGGGACTCGCGCGACATTAGGTGTCCTCACACCCACACCCAAAACACGGGGACGTGGGCCCCGGAGCATCCAGCTTCAGCTGCCTTTCTCGCGCCGATTTCCCTTGCTTCCAGCTCAGCCTCAGTTTCTCCTGCTCAACTTCTGGAAGTTTCCCCTTGAAAGCAATTCCTCACCGTCTCACCCCCCACCGGCCCCAGGAGCAGAAGATGCCCTGTGCCAATCAGCCATGAAATTCTCGTGCAAGAAGCTACCCTTTGTTTCTGAATCCTTTCCACCTCCTCAGAACATAAGCAAAAAGGTTTCCTCTGATGACAAGGAGAGAAAGCATTGCAGGGCGGGGGAGAACGCCGCCTGGGACGGTGGCATCCATCCCTCCATTATGCTAGGCAGATGCACCACCAGGAGGATGACGAGTGCTATTTAAAACCCAATGACAGGCATCTTTGTACCTGTTTAATGACACGCCTCTGTGCCTGTCAAACAAGCCAAGGGAGACTGTCACAGGCAGAGCCGTAAGACACACTTTCCCCAGCCAGGATCATCGACACGCAGCACACGAGATTCTGAATTTACACCCAACAGCCACATTTCGTGGCCTTTTCCCTTCAGAACAAGGAAGGGACCCTGTTCCCGTTCAACTCCCCAAGGCAGAGAGTGAGCGAGTATCAGGAAAAACTGTTGTTTCTCTCAGGCCTCAAAAAAACTGTACAGAACGAAATTATTTTTTTTTAAGATTTTATTTATTTATTTGACAGAGATCACAAGTAGGCAGAGAGGCAGGCAGAGAGAGAGGAGGAAGCAGGCTCCCTGCTGAGCAGAGAGCCCAATACGGGGCTCCATCCCAGGACCCTGAGACCATGACCTGAGCCGAAGGCAGAAGCTTTAACCCACTGAGCCACCCAGGCGCCCCCAGAATGAAATTATAAAGCAGAAGTTAATCTAAAAGGACTTTTCTGTTTGGAAGCCATGGGCACTGGGAAGACGCACGCTCCACAGTCGTTTTCAAGGGAAAAGAGAAAGAACCAGTCCTCCTTTCCTCTTCCAAACCAAGCACAGACTTCCAGAGGAACCACCGAGCACACAGCACCCAGACAAAATATGATGAACGGTGTGTTTACGATTCGTCCTCACCCCTCGCTCATGCACGAGAATAACCCTCAGAGGAATAATCACCGACAGGTTTTAGGCACTTGCTAAGTGCGGGGTACTGTGAACCCCAGAATCCACATCTTCCCCGAACCTGTGCATGGGCCCTTATCTGGAGAGAGGACCTTTGCAGGTGTTATCAAGTTAAGAGGGGGTCATACCGGCTTAGGGTGGGCCCAAGTGGTGTGCATAGGGAGAGGGAAATTCAGAAAGGAGACACAGAGGAGGGAGGGTGACCACACGGCGACAGAGGTAGGGGCTGGAGTGATGTGTCAACAAGCCCACGACCACCAGGAACTAGGAAAGACTCACCCCTCCACCCGCCATGCCCCGGGGGCCAGGTGCGGAGGATGGAGACTCGGGATCCCAGCGCCCTGGGCGCTGTCAAAGCCACAAAATGGGCCTTCTGGTTCCTATCCGCTGGCTTCCCGAGCTTGTCTGAGGTAGGTGCACCCCTGAGACAGGTCTGCTGAGGCTTCGATGAACTCGGGCTTCGAAACCACAGTCCCAGACGGGCCCTTGGACGGCTCCCGGGACGCAGCTGCAACCCAGCACGAGCCTCTTTTCCCATCTTTGGGTTTTCTGCAAGCACGGGATCATTTTTAGCAGCTGTTCCCACTCTCCGTCACCTCATTAGTTTCAGAACCAAATAATCCCACTATATATGACTTGACTGGCTCATCATATCCTTCGTTCTAGCAAATATTTAGGGAGCCTGCCACCGCGTGCCAGATCTTGCCTGGTACATTACATTTCTCAAAAAAGCATTTACGCAGCTAATGATCACAAATCCCCTAACTTAATTTACTCTTAAATGTGTTTAATTTTCCCACAAATGGAATGATAAACTTACACACCGAGCACTTTCTGCAGCGAAACGATCATCAGCAGGGCCCGCCCAGTAAGGACCCGACCGCGGCCTCTCGGCCAGCCGCCTTTCTGACCACGTCCCGGGTGCTGTTTGTGGCCATCGTATTCACATAGCGCCGATGGGAAAACCAGGGCCTCAGAGGCAGGGTGACTCGCCCAGCAAGTCAGAAGGCAGGGGACGCTGCAGGCAGACGCGGGAGCCCGCCGTCCACACCTTTCCCCACCTGCTCTCCCACGGTGAACTCCAACCTCAGCCCAGCATCACCTCAGTTCCACAGTCACCAGGCCTCTGACCCGGGGTCCAACCCGGTGGTGCAGGGGGGAGGGGGCAGAGCTGAGCTGTGTGTGCCCTGGGCACCTCCAGAGTCACAGGGACGCACGTGGTGTGGATCCTGGCACAGAGCGTTCAAAGTCAGGGACAACCACACACACAGGGCTGCGCGCACGCGTGGTAACAGTACCGGGAAGGCAAACAAATGCTAAGCACAGGCTCAGGGTGGGGGTGGGTGACCTCTGCTGGGGGAGGAGTCAGGGGCGGTGTGGGAGGAGCCAGGAGCGGTGTGGGAGGAGTCAGGGCGGTGTGGGAGGAGCCAGGAGTGGTGTGGGAGGAGTCAGGGCGGTGTGGGAGGAGCCAGGGGCGGTGTGGGAGGAGTCAGGGGAGGTATGGG
The DNA here is from genome assembly GCA_004024625.1 of Mellivora capensis. Lineage (NCBI taxonomy): Eukaryota > Metazoa > Chordata > Mammalia > Carnivora > Mustelidae > Mellivora > Mellivora capensis. Next base: position 38,399 of record PISX010005643.1, on the reverse strand, counting down.
ACGCATCACCTAAGCCCAGAGCTAGGGCTGTGGGTAGTTTTTAAGTTAGGGTTAGGGTTAGTCTTTACACTGGACATATGTATACTCTTCCGTACGTGCAATGTGTTTCCCAGGATTTTCTCCTTTATTTTTTACATTCTGGTAAAATATCCGTAACAAAAAATTCACCATTTTAACCACTGTTATGTGTACCACTCAAGGCATGAAGTACCTTCGCGCTCCCTTCCAACCGTCACCACCACCACCCACCCCCACAACTTCTCCGTCTTCCCCAACTGCAACCCTGTCCCCACTACACAACTTCCCCTCCCCCCCACCCCCTGGCTCCCAGTGCCCTCCTTCCCGTCTCCCTGAATCTTCCTGCTTTAGGGACCCCATATAAGGAGAATCCTACAGCATCTGTCATTCTGGGATGTGGTTCCCTTGGCACAATGCCCTTGAGGTGCCGCAGCAGGTGTCCGAATTTCCGTCCTCAGTCAGGCTGAATCATGGGCCACGGACGGCCGGACATTTCGTTGATGCACTCATCCGCCGACCGACACAGAGGTTCCGTCCACTTCTGGGCTATCTGCGAATCAGGCTGCTATGTCACCATATACATTTTAATGACCGTGTTCCCGAGAAGGAGGGAGCTGGGTGAAAAGACAGAAGCGCTGCATACTTTCCGGGCACCGAGCCGTCCCTGCCGTGTCTCATGGGAAGAAATCTCAGCTCGCTTACCCGCGCTGCGCGTATCAGGCTCTAATCCTCCCTTCAGGTGATCGTTGTGGAAGGCAGCAGTAACAGAGCCCTTTAAATGGCCATCTCTCAGAGAACATTCTAGAAAGCAGAACGTGTCCGACTGATGTGGGGTCTGGTGACCGCTGGTTTACACCAGGACTGGCAAAGTACGGCCGGGGGCCAAGTCTGGCCGCAGACCCACTCCCGTGAAGGGTTTTGTCGGCACCCGGCCACACCGGCACGTCTCCAGGTCTCGGCTGCGGCTGCTTCCCGGCGGCGGCGGCGTCCATTTCCGCAGAGACCGGCGGGCTCGCCCGGTCTGAGGTATCTACTTCTTTTATCTCTCTACCCCGACTTTTCCATGGTTAATAGAATTCATAATACATGTTTTTTGCATTTCCCAGGGGCGGGGGGATTTAGGACGGGGGTGAGGGCAGGACACAAACGTTTCCAGCACCCTCAGAACCAGGTGAGGGGAAACTGAGTCTGAAGTCCTCCGGCCTCTCCTGGGCTGGCTCTGCCCGGTCACACGCACGCAAGGCTGGCTCCGTCACCGAGCGCTTCCAGGGGAAGCCCGGGAACTGCGCGTCCACAGGTGACCTTCCAACGTCACTCACAGCCTCAGGGGCTGGAGAACCACCGCAGGCCCGAGGCCAGAGGAACACTCCAACGGGGTCCATAGTCCTGGCCTCTGTAACAGACGACCACACACCAGGGGGCTTCACATAGACATGCGTCCCCCCCACAGGCTGAGAGCAAGGTGGCAGGGCCACGCTCCCTCTGAGGGCTCCAGGGGACACTCCTTCTTCTTCCCCTCCCCCTGGTGGGGAAGTCCATCTGGTGGTGGCCGTCCATCCCTGGCAGCTCGCTGGCTTGTGGCTGCCGTGGTCACGCGGCCTTCTCCCCATGTGGGACCGCGACTCCATCTCCAACCACACTGGATTAGCAGCCCGCCCCACTACGGACCTCGTCCTAGCCTACATCAAAATCACATCTGCAAAGACCCTATTTCCAAATGAGGTCACATTCACAGGCGCTAGGGGTTAGGACTTCAGTACATCTTTGGGGTTGAGGGGGTAGGGATACAAGTCAACCCATCATAGAGACCTTCTGCTCGATCTCCTCCCATGGCTCCTTCCTTCAGGGCCTGCTATGGGACACTGACTCAGCAAAGTGGCTCCTGGCATGAGCTTCCCCTAGTAAACACATGCCAACCACAAAAAGGGCTCCTTCCACCAACAGGGAATGCAGGGCGTGCGGGGGACGCCTGGGGGGCTCAGTGGGTTAAGCCGCTGCCTTCGGCTCAGGTCATGATCCCAGGGTCCTGGGATCGAGTCCCACATCAGGCTCTCTGCTCAGCGGGGAGCCTGCTTCCCTTCCTCTCTCTGCCTGCCTCTCTGCCTACTCGTGATCTCTCTCTGTCAAATAAATAAATAAAATCTTAAAGAAAAAAAGGGGGGAACGTGGGTAGTGACTTCTCTCCCTTTTGCCGCTGTGACCAAGTCTGAAACTAGCTCCCCGAGACACGGAACCCCTCACCTGGCTCCCGACAAGGTCACCGGAGCATCCTTAATGGCCAAAAGCCCAGGGCTGGAGTCACTGGCTATACGTACACACGCAGCCGGGCCTGCAGAACATTCTCCGCTGAAGGTTATTTGTTATTAATCCCCTGGTGCCCATTAACAGCCGGCCCGAGGCAAGTGCTCTCCCACGCCCTCCCTCTCACTTCAGAAGAATTGTGTGTTTTTTGCAGCAGGGAACGTGGAGCCACAAAGCCCACGTCTCTGATTACATGGCACCTGAAATGAGACCCTTTCCGCTAACGGGCGGGAAGACTTCCACGGCTCCCGGCTGAAGCGTCACGGGAGATCTGTGCTTCTCCTCTCGTGGCCGTTTGCACAGACGGAGCTCGGGAGCCGGCAGCACCGAGAGAGAGAGAGAGAGAGAGAGAGAGAGGGAGAGAGAGAGAGAACCCGCCACAGGCCACTGGGGACTCGATCCCGCAGATCAGACAAAAACACCAAATGCCCTGCACCGGAAAGGGGTATGTGCACGACAGGGATGGTGATAAACGCCGGCCTCGGTGTCTGCCCGACTGTCTCCTCTCCGCACCCGGTGACAAATGTGGGCCCCCCCCGCCACGAGACGCTTCACGGCCCCTGGGGCCTCTTGCCCCACGTTCACACATTTAATTCTTAAAACGATCCCGGCACGGGTAAGACAGGTGCTGCCATCAATCCCCTTGTTCGGAGAATGGGACCAGCTCCAGGTCACCGAGCTAAGAGGGAACAGTGACCCGGGTCTCGTGCCTGCCCACCAGTCTGTGGTGTCCAGAGTCTTCACGGGTGTGAAGGTCACAGCGGGGATGGGGTTGTCGGGATTCCTGTTCCAGTAACGTTTAAGAAGACAAAGGACTAGGGACGCCTCGGTGGCTCAGTTGGTTGGACGACTGCCTTCGGCTCGGGTCATGATCCCGGAGTTCCGGGATCGAGTCCCGCGTCGGGCTCCCAGCTCCACGGGGAGTCTGCTTCTCCCTCTGACCCTCTCCCCTCTTATGCTCTCTCTCACTGTCTCTCTCAAATAAATAAATAAAATCTTAAAAAAAAATAAAAAATAAAAGAAAACAAAGGACTAGTGTAATCTATGCCACTGATCCGGGACCGTGAACTCCCAGGGCAGGAGTGGGGGGCAAATCTGGCCTCAGGTCTGTTTTAGTAAATAAAGCTTTATTGCAACAGCCACACTCATCAGGGCCATTTTCTGCGGCTCTAAAGAGCAGCGTCAAGGAGTCGCCACTGGGACTGGAGAACCTCCCATCTAAGTACAAGTTTGCAGACCCCGCTGTGGGTGGTGGCCGAGCCGTGGAGGAGGGATGTGGGTGAGCCCAGGGCCCCAGGCCCTGCCCGTCCACCTCACCAAGCAGCTGCAGGGCTCACTCGCAGTGGGTGCGGGGGCCCATCCCCGCCAGCAGCGAGCAGAGGCCGAGGCCGAGGCCCGCACTGCCTGCACACCAAAATCCACTCACTCAGCTGCAGGCGGCTGAGCCCAGGGCCCCGGGCAGAGCGAGCACCGCCACCCCCCCCCCACCGCCTTTCAGAGGAATGAGACCTCCATTCGAGCGGGACTTCCGGCCCAAATCTCTAGGACCCCTGGGGCCTCCAAAGCTGGCCCGAGGTCGTGCTGAAAACTGGATCACTCCAACACCAAGGAACATAAAAACCCATGAGTGGGGCCCCCGCAGCAGTGGGGAAGCTCCCTTTACTGCTGCAGAAATCTAATGGAGCTCAGACAGCCGTCTACACTGTGTATCTCCCCTGCTCACGTTCCACTTGGTGGATACTCGTCTACGGGCCGGCTTAGCGATGTGGAACAACACCCAAACCGAATCAGACCGGAGCTTGCCCCGAGGGGTGGACCCACGGTTCTCGCCAGGTGCCTGAAATGAGCAGAGCGGGAAGGGACAGAGCTCCGTTCCTGGCTGACTGCCTCTCCCACTCACGGTCAGGGTCATCCATTTGATGGCCACAGACACCGCGCTCACCGGAGTTGGCGGGGGCTTCCGGGAGGAGGCCCCTGGACAGGAGACCTGGGGGGGAAGCGAAGGGAGGAGGCAAGGTTCTCCATCCCCCACCCCTGCCATGCCGGAACCCAGGGAGAGATCCCTGCAGGGCAGGGTCACAGCAGGGCCCAAGCCCCCTGCCAGGCACTCCCAGGCCACCACTGTCTTTTCTAGGCTTGCTTACCCGAGCCGAACCTTTCTGCTTGGAACCCGGCAAGCCGTATCTGTCCCCGACCACCTAGACAAGCTGGCTCAGAGCCAAGACCCTCCCTCCTTACAGAAGACATCAAGAGGATGCTATGTGATCTCACCTCATTCACAGGGAAGGCTCTGGGCCCTGGCCTTCTTTTGGGTCATGATCGTTGTTTGTGGGGATTTGGGCCATGGCTGCTAACCCGCATCTCTGGGGTCCAGAGGGACCTGAGTCCCCACTGAGAGACAGATGTCCATGAGCAGGGCCACACTCTGCCCCCACCAATGGCCCCCAGCACCGAATGCCCCCTCCCCCAAATTGACAGCTTGGCTTCCCTCCTGTCTGGCTGGAGAGCCACCTCTACGTTGCCAGGCCTCCTCTCCAAAAACAGACACTTTGAAAGCGGGGGCTGGGCCAAGGAACAGGCCTTCCTGTGGCCACGACTGGCCCCGGCGCGATCCTTGACCTCACGGGACCATGCCACCTCCGCCACTGGAGGACAAGGCCAGGGAGGGGCCTGAGCCAGCTCTGAGCGGCCCACTACCTCACCTCACCCACTCCCGCCCAATCGCCCCATGCTCCAGTCCCACGGGCCATATTGGTATCCTGCGGCTGCTGTAACTGAGGGTCACAGCCTAGGGGCTTAAACCTGGGGGCTCATGCTCACCAGCTGGAGGCTGGACCCCAGGATCAACGTGCCGGCACGGCTGGCTTCCCCCGAGGCCCCGCAGCTGGGCTTGCAGACAGCCTCACTCCCCCCTGCCCTCTCGACGTGCCTGCATCCTGATACCACCTTTTTTATAAGGACACTCTGCTCACAGTGGACCGGGCTCCCCCCAAGACCCTCTACCCAGATAAGGTCTCAGTCGGAACTACTGGGGGTTGGGACTATGGTGCATGAATGTGGGGGGGACGTGACTCCCTCCTGACCTGTGAGCTCTGCCCTCTGCGTGTACCCACCCTGCTGGCTAAATCCAGTTCATCCTCCAGCAGGAGGCTAAGAGCCACCTCCGCAGGGGAGCCCTCCCTGATCCCAGGCCCTGGCCGGCCCCACCATGTGCTCAAAGTCCCTCCTCCAAGGGCAGGACCGGAAGGTCTGCTCTGTTCCCACCGGCTCCGCAGAAAGGCACATGGGTTTCTGGGCACAGTCCAGGGGGTACCCAAAGGCCTGCCCAACAAACGTTTGCTGAAAGAACATGGGAGTGAAGGATACACGAATGAATGAATGACTCACCGGCCCCACTTCCACAGCATTCCTTAGAGCAGGCAGCTGGAGGAGCCACAGGTCTCGAGGCTACGCCCCCAAATGTTGTTAAACTCGAGTCCTGGGGCGGCCTGGAGGGTCCCTGAATACTTCCTTAGGTTTCCACGTCCGAGGTGTTGTCTGGAGTGAAACCTCCCGAGCCTTTCAGGGGCGCAGGACAGGCCTCCTCGTGCCCATTTTATAGACAAGGGAAGCAAGACAGAGGGTGACAGTCACCTGCCCAGGGTGACAAGGCAGAGTACAGCCTGGTGGCTGGGCACTCAGGCTTCCCGTGGCTCCCAGCTCTCCACGTCCACGCCACTGGGCCCCGGGCAGAGCACTCTCCCCTCCGTCCTCGAGGTTCCTCATCTGTGAAATGGGTCCCAACAGCGTGCAGGGCATCCAGCCCCGAGAGCAGTGTGGCTCTGAGGAAGCACTCACCTGGCCTGCAGCCAAGGAGGGAGATAAGACTCCTGGGGCCCTGGGCCTCCCTCCCGCTGCTGCGCTCTGCACTCAGCCTTTCCGTGCAAGGCCTCGATTAATCCTCCAAACCATCAGAGATCAGGATGCTGTTCCCACCCTCACTGATAAGGGCCCTAAGGCTCGGGTCAGCAGACTCGAGCCTCCGCCTCCAAGCACCGCCACCTCGACACCCACTCCTCGCCGCCCACAAGGACCCAGTGAGAAGGCCCGTGATCTCGCCCAGGATTCTGCAGCACCTTCTGTGGCTGGTCAGCTCACCGCTGCGGCGGACCCCACCAGAGCCATGAGCGCCTCTCAGCAGCTCCCTCAATCAGGGGACCCAGGGGCTGCCGCACGAGGAGATACCTTGTAATCAAGACAGCCTGCTTTGTGGCGTAGTGACTGTTAACTGCACAGTCCGGGCACCCGGCCCGGGCCTCTATCAGGCTTTGCCAGGGGACACTTGGGAATCGGCTGGCTTCGTCCCCACCTCCGTGGCAGCCAGTCCCCTCCCAGTCCCCTCCTCGCCCCCATCAGCGGGGCCGCGACCTCCCCTCCAGCTGAAAGCAATGCATGGTGGCAAGAACCAGCAAGTGGGCGACTGACAGAGGCTCTGCCAGCCAGGAACCAGGGCGGCTAGGCTGCTCGAGGAACTCCGGGCACAGGCAACTTCCACATACAAGAGCGTCCAAAGGGATAAACGACCCAGGAATAAAATCTAACCAAGGAGGGAAAAAGCCTCCAATGGCAAGGATGAGCGACTCCCTACCTGGGAAGCTGAAGGATAATGAACCACAAGGAACACAGGAGACTTTGAGAAACCAGGCCGGAGCATCCTGCACCAGACCCAGCTGTCACAGTCCTCAAACTCCTTGGGCCCCTTAACACCCACCGCCTCGTTCCCTCCTTGCATCTCACAGAGCAACATACTGAAACCATCATCTGGACCCAGTGGGTCGTAAAATCAGCTGAGTGTGACCAGCACATTTCTCTAATGAAAGGAAACGGAATCGAATAGAAAAGGTCAATGTGTTTCACTTACGGAAAACTATGATTTCATGGATATGAATAAATGTAGGATTGAACTGGCATTTCAGGATAAAGTGCATTTCTTACCACGGGTCAAAGTCAAGTTAAAGTTTAATGGACACTGTCTCAGCTTACAGCTTCTTGCCCAAGTGCTGATCCCAAAAGAACCTCATCAAATTCTCCCTCCTAAGCACACAAGGTGAGGCAAGACTGTGCGCGCCATGGCTGGGAGTCCCTGTTCTCACCATACCTGCCCCCAAGCGTTGAACTGGTGACAGGATGAGACCCTCTGAGCAAACATCAAGGGACAGTGGCCACCAGGGAAGAGACGGGGACAGGACAATGAGGAGGAAAACTCAGCCAGCCCACGTCTGCCCAAATCACCATCCTCACCCAGTTTGAGGACCCCACCTTGGAGGGCGCCTGGGTGGCTCAGCGGGTTAAAGCCTCTGCCTTCGGCTCAGGTCATGATCTCAGGGTCTTGGGATCGAGCCCCACATCGGGCTCTCTGCTCAGCAGGGAACCTGCTTCTCCCTCTCTGCCTGCTTCTCTGCCTACTTGTGATCTCTCTTTCTCTGTCAAATAAATAAATAAAATCTTAAAAAAAAAAAAAAAAGGACCCCGCCTTGGAAATACACAAGGGCACTGACACAAGGTGGAGAGAAACTGACAAGCTCGGGCTCTGCTCCCAGCCCAGCACTGTTGTTCCAAACTGCTGGATGGACACAGAATTCACACGCCACGTCATCCGCCTTGACAAGTGCGCGACGCAGTGAGTGTCGGGATATTCGCCCGTGGTGAAGCCATCACCAGGAACATCTTCACTACCCCAGAGAGAAAGCCTGCACTAGCAGACCTGTCGTTAGCAGACACGCCCCATCCCCCCGCCAAGCCCACTGCAAACACTCATTACTACTTTCCTCTGTGGATTTGCCTATTCTGTACACTTCCTAACTGTGGATTCACACAACACGTGGCCCTTTGTGTCCTGTTGTCAAGGCGCGTCCCTGTTGCGGCTACCATCAGTGCCTTATTCCTTTTTACTGCCGAATAGTATTCCACTGTATGGACACACCGCATTGTGTCTACGCGTTCGTCTGCTGAAGGGCATTTGGGTTGTTCCTGCTCCCTGGCGATTCTGAAGCATGAGCTGAGCGTCAACAGAACCCTTCCACAAACATACATCTCCTTCAGGGACAACACTCATACCCTGGATCAGATATAAGCCAGCTAAGTGTGTACCGAAAAGATAAATTCTTTTTTTTTTTTTCCTTTTTCCAAGGGATCTGCTAAGCAAGAAAATTAGGAGCAGCCTAAAAGCCAGGCTCTAAGAGAGAAAAACTAAATAATTGTAGAAACGTGCAATGAGGCCCCAGCAAAAAATAAAATAAAAGCAAAGCCCAGCTGCACACAATAAGATTGAAATTCTGCACGCTGTTCCAACAAAATTTCAAATCATTAAAATCTCATTATACTAATAATATGTTTTCTAGTTAGACTTAACTAAAACACTCTTCCCTAACAAAGTACAGACATTCTCAGAAGCAGCAGCGGAGCTCGATGCTGGAAGATGACAGCTCCTGGGGCACCGTGTCTCCGGTCCTGCCACTGCAAAATGCCTGCGGGCTACACCCGATCAGGGGACAGGCAGAAATTACAACCGCAGTAAGGGACGAGCTTCCAGGTCCCGAGCTCCCAACCCCACACCTAAGTTCCTGTCTCCTCTCAGTGTCCTGCCCATTTACCACCAGCTAGTCCCTTGGTCTTTCCCTGCACGTCTTCTGTATGGGATGGGCAACATAGCGAGCTGGGGAGTGGGCGGTAGGGGTCATAAGGATAGCTAACACCCATGGAGGGCTTGCTTCCTGTGCCTGGCCCAGGCAATTCCCCCAATACTGTATTATCGGGATTTTCAAACTAATGGGGAGCCTGGGTGTCCAGTCAGTTAAGCGTCTGCCTTCCGCTCAGGTCATAAGCCCGGGGTCCAGGGATCAAGCCCCACGTCGGGCTCCCTGATCAGCGGGGAACCTGCTTCTCCCTCTGCCCCTCCCTCCTGCTCGTGTTCTCCCTCGTTCTTGCTCTTGCTCACTCGCTCTCAAATAAATAAATTAAAAAAAAATAAAGATTTCCAAACACATAGAAACACGTAAAGAACTTGACACTGACATCTGTCTACCCTCCTGACTTAGCGTGGAGTCCACACTAACACTCTTCTGTAACCGTTTCATTATGTATCCACACATCCTCCATCTACCCAGCAATCCATCTGTATTCCTTTCCTCCGACTGACCTAACAAGTTACCACCAATGTGGTGCTTTGAAACAACACAAATGTAGTATCTTATAGTTACGGGGTGCCAAAATGGCTAGAATCAAGGCATCAGCAGGGCTGCGTTCCTTCTGGAAGGGGTAAGGAGAATCTGTTGGCTTTCCAGCTTCTAGAGGTGCCCACAGCCTTGGCTTCCAGCCCTACATCACTCCACTGACACATCTCTTCCCCTTACACTGTCTCCCCTCCCTCTTATCAGGACCTTGTGTCTACCTGGACACTCTAGGATAATGTCCCCATCTCAAATTCCTTAATCACATATGCAAAGTCCCTCTGACTGTGGAAGGAGATGGAGTCACGGGTTCTAGGTACCCGGATGTGGACATCTTTGGGGGCCATTCATCGACCTACCGCACCGTCTTATCTTGTATACATTTCAAAGTGATGTGCAGACAGGGATACCCTTCCCCCTAAGCACACGTATCACTACCTGGAGATCAGTCTCTATTTATAGTTCTTATTTTCTTTTGAGTTAAAGTTTGCATACAACAAAACACACACTTTTTTTTTAAGATTTTTTATTTATTTGTCAGAGAAAAGGGAAGAGAGCACAAGCAGGGGGAGCGGCAGGCAGAGGGAGAAGCAGGTTCCCTGCTGAGCAAGGAGCCCGATGCGGGACTGGATCCCAGGACCCCGGGATCATGACCCGAGCCGAAGGCAGACACTTAACTGACTGAGCCGCCCAGGCGTTCCGAAACACACACTCTTAAGAAGTGCACAAACCTGTGTATCTCAAACTCCCGCCAGGATGGAGGACATCCCTAGTCAAGCCCCATCTCCATCGCAGAGACAGTCACCGCTTCGTTTTATCCACTGGAGAACTTCGCAGAAATGGCACTGCACGGTGCCCTCAGTGGGGTCTAGTTCTTTCCTGGGCACAGAGGTTTTGCAGGTCGATGTGTTGCTGCGATCGCTTCGTACGGTACTTCGTCCCTTCCTATTGGCTCACAGTCTCCTGCCGTAGGAACAACCCCCTGTCCATTCCTCCGTGCTCCTACTGATGGACAGCCGAGGTCCTTCCAGCCTTTAGTTGTTATGAATAAAGCTGCTGTGAAGCGTCTTGTGCAAGCCTTCGCACGGACACAGACTTCCATTCCTTGAGTCCATATCTCAGATTGGAACTACTGAGTCATGGGGGGTGGCGGGAAATGGTGCATGTTTAGTTTCTACAGAAACGACCGAACTGACCTCCGAAATTTGCACCTCCGTTCCAGCCCCGGAACGACTGAGAGCTCCGGCGGCCCCACATCCCCACCAAGGCACGGGTGATCATGTCAGCTGTCCCGGTGGGTGTGGAGTGTACCTGGTTCTCCTCTCTGTGGTTCATTTCCTGGATAACTAAGGATGCCTTTCTAGAGGCATACTGGACATCCGTACATCTTTGGTGGAAGTGGAACGTCTGTTCAGACCTTTTATCTGTTCTTTTATTGAGTTTTGTCTTTTTTTTAATCACCAAGCTGTGGGAGTTCTTTACAAATCGTGGATGCCAGTCCTTTCTCGGACATGTGTTTTAGGAATTGTGAGAACTGGGAGTTACAATAAGAAACATGTATGTTTGGTTTTCATCCCAGTTCCTGGCCCAGAGTTCCTAAAACACTAGCAATTTCCTAAGCAATGAGAGAGACATCACTTCAGGAAAGGGCTGGTTGCCAGGGGAACCAACTCTGGGCTTAGAGAGTTGGAACTCTTCAACCCTTCCCACCCCTACCCCTACCCCCTCCCCACACTGCCCCCTCTGCCTCTCTTCCGTGAGGCTGCTCCTGAGAGCACACCAGCATGGGAGCTGGGGAGATGATGAGCGAGTCTTCCCTGACCTCTGTGAGTCACGCTAGCGAATTAATTCATGGACCCCAAGGACAGGGTCACGGGAGCTCTGACTTGTAACCGGCGGTCAGCAGCATGGGTGAGGACCCGGACTTTCAAGTTGTGTCTGAAGGGTGGCGGGCAGTCTTGTAGGGCTGGGCCCCTAACCCATGGGCCCAACGACACTGTCTCGCAGTGGACGCGGTCAGAATGAAGCTGAATTATAGGCCACCCAGGGTAAGAAGCCCCACATCGGGACTGATGTCTGAGCCACAGCTGGTGATCGGAAGAGAACGGCTACCAGAATCCTTGAAGACTTTCTCCCACTCCACAGCATGACTGGGCCCAGCTTAAATTACATCACTGCGTTTAGTAACACACATAACCCCCCAATAATCCTAGGGTTAAGTACTCTTTACAGAAGAGGAAACCGAGGCACAGGGTAGGGAAGTACTTCCCCAAGGCCAAAGACGCAAGCACAGCAAGATCGGTTCAAACCCTGGAAGTTGGGCCCCGAGATCCACGACCCTAACCGCCACCGGGACGGCTTCCTGCTTACTCAGCAAACACACAAAGACCACCTTCCGTGGCCGCAGATCATTTGTCATCACTGGGCACTGAGACAACAACCCGGGCAGGTGCATGCAGGACGTGGCGATCCCCGTGGGGCAGAGAGGGGCCCCCACCTGCTGGATCAACATAAAGCCGAAGGGCAAAAGGGCAAAAGGCCCTTTTTTTTAAGATTTTTTATTTATTTGTCAGAGAAAGGGGAAGAGAGCACAAGCAGGGGGAGCAGCAGGCAGTGTGACCTCCGCGAGGGTCCGCGCTTCTCTGCGCCCCTGTCTGCTCCTCCGCAAAATGGGAACCAGCACATAGCACCCACCTTTCTGCCTCGGGAGAGCCTGAGAGGAGGTCATGCACGCGGCGTGGGCCCCGTGCCTGGACTGTCAGAAGGGCCCCACACAGCTTAGCCATGAGCCTGGTGGCTGGAGACAACTTTCTGGCTTTTTTTTTTCCTTTAAGTTTTTTTCCCTCACTTCTCTGATGATCTTTTATCAATCCACTATCAAGTATGGACTCGTTCTCGCTTTGAAACACAGCATTAATTTTCAAAACAAGAAAAAAAGAGAAGGGTGAAGCTTTGGGGAAGAGTTCCCCTAAATTCTGCCTGTATGAACCGTAAGCTACAAACACCCCGGGCACGGGGTTCCTCTCTCCCCGCTGATGTGATGCTCTCTGTCCGCCCGCTCAGCGGTGCTTGCCCGGTTCCGGCGGACGCCGCGGTGACCGGGGACGTGGCGGCCACAGAGGGCGACCACGGTTCCACTGAGAACACGGCAGCTGCTTCCAGAAGGCCCGGATTCACGGAGTTAGGGAACGTCTGCTCCCTCCTTCTCTTCTTAATAACCAACTGAGAGAGCAAAGCCTAGATCCTTTGGAATTACAAGCCTTCAACTGAAAGTATGAATGTGCGTAACTTTTTGAACAACAGGCATAAACCATAAACCTCCGAGCCTTACTCGGGGGAAACCAACATTCGTGATGGATTCCGGCTGCCCTAAGAAGTAAAGGTTCAAAGACCCAAACCAAAACCAGTCATTTTGCAAAACGCCTGAGCTGCAATGAGTTCACATTCCGCCACTCACACGAAAGCACAGGACTGCTTTGGGTTTGCCGGCCGTCCCAAGGAGCTGAGCTGGCGAGGAAACACCATTGGAGGCTGAGGTGGCCGAGGCTCCCTGCTGCTGCTGAGCTGGCCTCCCTCCCCAGGGACGCAGCGCCCAACTCAGACACACCGCTGCTCGGCAAACGCAAGGACCCTGCCGTTTCTCTCCAGCGCGCACCTCGCCGGCACAGACACCGTGTGCCTCCTGGTCACGCTGGGCCAGAAGAAGGAGACCCCCAGCACCCCTCACATGATGCCTGTTTTGGTTTTTTTTTTAAAGATTTTATTTATTTATTTGACAGACAGAGATCACAAGTAGACAGGGAGGCAGGCAGAGAGAGAGGGGGAAGCAGGCTCCCTGCTGAGCAGAGAGCCCGATGCGGGACTCGATCCCAGGACCCTGAGACCATGACCTGAGCCGAAGGCAGAGGCTTTAACCCACTGAGCCACCCAGGCGCGCCCCAAATGCCTGTTTTTAAAGAACTTATGTAACTTTGTTACCAGCAGCCACCTAGCTGCTTCCTGGAACACAATGAGAAAGAAGCAGCCGTTGAAACGGCGTCCGTCAGAATCCGCGTTCTTTCCCCGGGAAGCCCAGACGCAGCCTCAGGATCCTTCTTAACACAGGGGCCTGCAGTTAGGGTGAGCCTGCTCTCAAGCGGAAGCCGCCTTGCCACCCCTCCTCTGCCACTAACCGAGCAGCTCTGGTGTCCGTGTCAACGGCCTACTTGCCAACATCATCACTTCCTGAGCTCTCCCCCAAATCGCTGGTAAGGCTTCACCTCCTTCGGCGCAGGAACCCTCACACCGCCCGAGGGCGAGCACCACGGGGCTCCACGCGAGCCCCATCGGGAAAGAGGCTGGGGACGACGCAGCAGGATCCAACAGCGAGAAGGCGAGCCGACCGCCGGCTCGGCCCCCGCCCACAGCCTCCCCATGGAACACGCTGCCTTTCTGGGGAACAGCTCGGAAGCACGGAGCCACGTACCCACCTCCCCACTTCTCCACCTCACGAATGACCGAGAGAGGCACCCACAGAGCCTCAAAGGGGTTCCTGCAGCCCCGACTCTCACAGCAGGTAGAGCAATCAAGGATTCGCCCCGCTCCCCCGAACCCATCCGTGACTCCCAGGGGCTGTGAGCCCGGCAGACGATGCTAGAACCTGCGGCTCTGTTAGAACGAGAAAGCAGCTCTCGTCTGAGCACGTGTCACCAAGAAGTCTCAAGGACGCCAAAGCTCCCAGAAACTTCTAGAATGGAGCGCGTTCCATGGTACGCTCTCCACGGCAATTAGTGCAGAGGAGATTCGCCCCACTGTGCCCACACGTTTGCAGCGGACCCCTCGGCTCTCTCACCTGTCCTTCAGCCGCACGTACTATAATACATAGCAAATACGCTCCCTAGGAAGTAAAGCGATTTTGCATCTGAAACCTAAAAGGTGTACAGCGGAGGCAAAGAGAAAACAGGCTTCCTAGGGCACGTCTTTCATGTGATGGAACCGCCTACTTGGAAACCAGAGAATCGGTAGGTAACTATCTGCCCTGTGCCGACCGCAGCAGGCGGAAATCAATCGCACGGAGCACTTGAAAACCGCTCACAGCACGCGCTTACCCACTTACATCTTATAAACATCCCTTAATGATTCTGACAACTGGACAGGGAACGGGATGGTAAGCTAACTTCGGGACGTGAGATAAATATTCATTCCGGGGAGCAGAGACTGGAATTCAAAGCAGAGCTCGGCTAATGAGCGTGGGGTTGCCAGGGCGACCCGACTCCTCCTCGGGGACCACACAGGGACAGCCAAGATGCTAGGAGAACCGCACAGAGTTAGCTGCTCTTAAAGAGGCCGTCTGGGGACAGAAAGGTAAGGGACGTCAGAGTCACGGCTCTGCGCCCGGAATCAGTTTCCTTTCTTACCAAAGCAAAGATGCCAAGGGACTCTGGTGGGCCACCAAGAACGAAAGCCCAGTTTGGTACAAATAATGCACCCACGTGTGTTTCTCTTGTAAATGTCTCCCCCCTGACCCCAAACATCCACGGAACAAACAGGGAGCAGGCTGGATCTGAAGATTGCCATCAGGGTAATAATCAAAGGAAACTTCACAAAGCTCCCCTGAACGCCACTTCCTCTCCACGAGACAGAGGAAAAGCAGAACCGTGGTTTCCAGCAATTTCCACCCCACCGCCCCCAAGGAATATGCTGCAATCCAGGAGGTGAGCAGAGACCGTGCATTTCCTGCCCCACAGCGAGCTGCCCACCACGGTCAGAAGCAGCTCCAAGAAGAGGCATTTGGGTCTCAGGAAAGGGACCGCTTCCCGGCTTCTCTCCTCTGTGACAGGCTCTGCGGAGAACCTCACGGGCCAGATGGATCCAAGCAGGACGTACACGGGCTTCTCTTACGACAGACCATTCCAGAACTTACCACGTACGTGGCCCTGGTCCTCACCTACTCACATCCCTCCATGGGCTCACCAGCCACTCTTTGCCTTCTCACATATGAAGAGGCCGACTGTCCTTAAACGTGACCTGCACTCCATGTTCCAAGGGTCCCAGCCAAGGCGATCACATGAGCGCCCGGAAATGGCAAAGAATTCCAAGAGCCCTACATCCCTGCCCAGAGAGACCAAACTCATTACAAATCCTTTTCCTGTGTGTTGCCACAAAGGAAGGCACTATTCCGTTTTTATTTTTAAAGGTAAACCAGAGGGCTGCTGAGATCTGCTATAAGAGCTGGAGAAGTCACGCCACGGTCAGCACAACGTCCCGGACCGGCTGCAGACTACCGCGGACAGGCCCAGGTGCGTGGGCCGGGCACCGCGGACGGCCTACAAGGCACAAGAGCTGGGGCCTGGGCAGAGAAGGCCGCCTCAGCTACTCTGTGTTCCTGCGAAGTGTCTTCATTCTTAGAAGAGAGAGGCCATGACACAGCGGCTCCCTCCGCACTGTCCCCGGGGGAAGCCATGGCACTGCCTGGGGGAAGCCCGCCTACACCTGCCCCCCCCCCCCCCCACTTCCTCACGGTGGCCCGCTCCCGCCCACTGCGGCCTCCAGACCTTCTAAAGGAACACCCATCGCGGCTGACCACGACCCACACGCCACACCACAGCCCAGCCGCCACGAACTGCCTGCCCTTCTCGAAAAGGGGCTAGTGGGGTCTCCTCCAGTGCCCCGGGAGGGAAGCCCCATACTCGACCCCCTCCTCTGGCTGATTCCCAGCCAATCTTTACATGCAACCAGGGACCCCCTCCTCCAGCAGGAACCCAGAACCACGTTCAGGTTGTGTGTTTCCCCCCTGGTCGCGGTCACCAGCTCTGAGGACAAGCCTGGCATCATCCCTGCCCCACCACCAGCTCCCCGCCTGCCAGGGGAGCACCCGGAGAGACTTCTCCACCTGCGTCCTTGGGCCCCAGGTCAGGGCACCCCTCCCCCTGCTGTCCTGAAAGGGAGGAGCAGCCTTCACCGCCCCCTTTGGGGGGTTCTGGCCACGTTTTCTCCGCATTTTCACGGAAAATTCAAAACCTTGCATCTTCTGGGTAGCAGCTCTCACCCAGACTCCCCCCTTTAAGAATCTGCCCCCCTCAGGATTGAACCCGCTCACCAGGAGGCCGTGACCAGTGCCCAGGGCCGGGGGGCCCCGTGGATTCTCCCCCTCCCTTTGAGGAACTGACCAGAGAGCCCCAGATGCTGGGCCCCAAGCCTGGGGTCCCAGAGTAGCTTCCCCACCCCCGAGGGCTCCTCGGCCTTCCCCGGGAGTTCAGGAGACCGCCCAGGAAGGGAGCAGCCGGCATGTCCACGCTGCTGCCATTCTTATCGGCGATGTTAGGGGATATCCACAGCATTCCCGGCCAATGTCCCCTGGGGGCAGAATCACCCCCAGCTAAGAACCACCAGTTCCAACCAGTGAAGTGGCTACTAGCTCCAGTTGTGTACTCTCAAGTACAAAGTAAGTGAGGGGGAAAGTCTCCCCTGTGTGGACTCTGCCGTTAGTTAAGAGTGTCCGTGTCGCAGGACGGAACCACAGAACATCTCCGTGCAGGTACTACCGCATCGGGTCCTGTGATGATGCAGCAGCGTCCAAGTGGGCTGCGCGGGGCTCCACGAAGCATCGACACAGCAGATCGCTCGGTAAAAGTCACCGGGATCATAGGGGTTGACGGGGTGGTGCAGAGGATATTCTCTCCCACGCGTTATCGAAGAAAAGAAGCGTAATAATTTCAACCCTTAGGGCAAGGTCACGGCCGCCCTGTGATCCCTTGAGACGCAGATCCCCAGGAAGGGCACCACGAATACCATGCTCATTGATCGATGCTTCTGCACGCAAGGCTTGGAAGACGACCCGGGAGAGAAGCAGAGACCAGCCACAGACCGGGAGCAAGGCCCTGCAGAAGGCTCGTCGGGGAAAGGATCTGCAGCTAAGTGACACGGAACTTGTAAAATCCAACACTAAGACATCAAACAACTTTGATTTAAAAACAAGCCAAAGGGATGCCTGGGTGGCTCAGTGGGTTAAAGCCTCCACCTTCAGCTCAGGTCATGATCCCCAGGGTCCTGGATCGGGCCCCGCATTGGGCTCTCTGCTCGGCAGGGAGCCTGCTTCCTCCTCTCTCTCTGTCTGCCTCTCTGCCTACTTGTGATCTCTCTCTGTCAAATAAATAAATAAAATCTTTATAAAAAAAAAAAACGAGCCAAAGATGTGAACACACAGCACCTCACCGAAGGGGACGTACAGACGGCCCACACGCACACGAAGAGATGCTAGAGGTCAGCAAGTCATCAGGGAACGGGAACCTAAGTCCGCTCGAGAAAAGGACATTTACAGGGGTACCTGGGGGGCTCAGCTGGTTAAGCGTCTGCCTTCGGATCAGGTCATGATCCTGGGATCCTGGGATCAAGTCCCGCATCT
Source organism: Mellivora capensis (assembly GCA_004024625.1). Taxonomy (NCBI): domain Eukaryota; kingdom Metazoa; phylum Chordata; class Mammalia; order Carnivora; family Mustelidae; genus Mellivora; species Mellivora capensis. The sequence goes on along the minus strand of PISX010005643.1, from coordinate 20,489 downwards.
GGCTCCCTGTTCAGCCAGGAATCTGCTTCTCCCGCTAGCTCTCACCCCTGCTTGTGATCTCTCTCTCTCAAATAAATACATAAATCTAAAAAAAAAAAAAAAAAAAAAAAAAAAAAAAAAAAAAAAAAAAAAAAAAAAAAAAAAAAAAAGTACATTTACAGAAACAACAACAAAAAAAAAAAGTCAGAGAACAGGAACTTCCTAAATGTTTCCTTCCTTGGAGCAAAGGAGGGACAGAGGCCCCAGGTTGGGCTCTGGTCGCTGGTGTCTGGGATGAGGGCAGGTCCTCGGTGCAGAGGACAGGGAGGCCCCCCACAGGGCCCCTTCCATCCAGGGCCAGCCTGGCCCGGGAGCTGGTTGCACCCCTCTGGGGAGACTTGACAGGGCAGCTGCAGCCCCTGGGGTGCCCCTGGCCCCACCTCCAGGCCCCCTGGGTCTCTGGGGTCTCCCATCCGAGGTCACGAGGGGGACCTGGCGAGGGGAGTCTGTCCAAACTAGCTTTTAGTAAGTCGCTCCACGAAGTCCCCGGGCCTTCTAGGGGAGCCGTGGGCTTGTTAAGCGTTCTTCCCACCCTTTTCCGACATCCGCAGTTAGTCACAGTTCTGTTTTCTGAAGCAGGCCTCCACGTGACCCGAAGTGGTTCCCTCCCAGAGCCCATCAGCCTGAATCACGCCACGAATTCAGCCACGCGCGCTTCCTGCATTGGTTCCTCCAAACCCCAGGGCAAGGCATTTCCTAAAACGCTCTCGCCTGAAGATGACAGGACGTTCACCCCACGTGTCCCTCCGCGCCTTGTCACAACCACGAGTTCTGTTGATCTGGGTGGAGTCCAAGGCCCGCAGGCTCCCCGAATCCCTAACCTCCCTGAACCTTCACACCCTCCCTTACAGGGGCCTCGCCACGCCCCGGCTCCCCAACTCACCGTCAACTTTCTAACAAAAAGGAAAACGAAACTGCACTGCACCTGACAGCACCCAGCAACCTCTGGGCACCCACCCTCTTCCTGACGGTTCGTAGTGGGCAAATGCGTGTTAGCCCCCGGGGGCCGGGCCCCGCCCCGCCTCACAGACCACACCAAGAGCACAGAGCTCAGGAGGGCAGGCCGCCAAGGCAGCAGGCCTGCTGGAGGGCTGACAACTCTCCCTTATTCAGGACCTCATCAGCCAGCCTCTGCCTCTCTGCTGCCCACTTCCCAGAAGACCAGCGGGAAGCCCTTCCCAGCCCAGCCTCAAAAACCCCACCCCACTCCTGCATCTGAGCCCAATTAGGGTTTTTCGGCCTTCTGTTTATATGGGGGAACCCCACGCAGGCCAGGCACCCGAACTTTGAGAACCGAGGCATGGGGAGCCAGCTCACTCATGCACAAAAGCAACAACAGCACTACTGCAAGCATCTGGGCCCTTCTGCTGTCTTCACGTCCCCGCTGTTCATCACAGGATGCTCTGGTACCAGGATTCCTGGTGCACCAGTCAGACCAGACTGGCCCACAACGCACTAGACACACACGAGCTCCTGGAAGCAAAGACAAGAAGCATTTCCCTTGAGCCCAGCCCATTATCCAGGCACGTGTTCTTCATATTCCAAGGGTGCAAAACGGCACCCACAAAAAGCCGTGACAGTCCAGAACATTCCGCTGCCTTGCTAGTCAGTGACAAATTTCCTTCACCGGTTCCTTCTGATCCCAACCCAAGAGCGACCTGCTCTGGGCCCTTCTCGGCCCACCTACGCTTTCACATGTTCCTCAGAGCGCTCAGTATCTCCGTGCTCTGGTCCGTGTCCTCCTCACAACCGACGCCCCGTTCCCGGAAGGCAGGAGCCTGGCCTGCATCCCTTCTCCCCAGGCCGAACAACCTGGACAGGGAAGCGGCATTTCTGTCTGTAATTGTTCCAAGTCCCCAAGGGGACCTGAAATGACTTTTAGTGAGGGTGACATTGTGACAGCTGAGGACACACATCACCGAGGTGGCAGGAATGACACAGAAGAGTGACTGTCATTTATCACTTGGTAGGAAACAAATATAAGCCAGTTTGGGCCCTTCAATCTTAAGGCTGGCGGGAAAGGAATGGCTAATCTGTTCCCGGATGTCTGGAAGCCCCAAAAGGGTGACAAAGCCCTACCCACAGGGAACTGAATCAAGTCATTTGGTAAAAGCTTCCCTAATAGGAGATGCCAGGGTACACACCTCCCCCCCAAGAAAATGCATGGGGGTATGCACTTCCCCGCGCATCGCTCGGAACTCGCAGGTCCCTTGGAGAGATGAATGGAGATCGAGTGTCCCCGCAGGAACGCATCTTGGGGTTCACTCAACCTGGAGCTACCAGGAGACTTTCTGGGGCGTGTCAGCCTCCGTGGTCTCAGGAAACCAGTCCACACATCCCTCTCCCTGCCTTTCTTCCCCGGACACCGGGCCTGAGGCCAGCCTTCTCCCCCACCTGCCTTATCTCGGAGGCCTCTTCCGCTCCTCCTTCCTCCCAAGCACGACTCACCCAGACCCATCCGGAATCTGCCCCAGGGGGAGGAATCTCCCGGCCTGAACAAAGGGAACAATGAGGAATGCGGTCCTCAAAGAGGCCAGCCAACTGCAGTGTTTTTAACACACACACACACACACACACGACACGACGCAGAAGGTCCCGGCCTTGCAACTCTGAGAAAACTTTAAAAGGAGGCAGGTAGCTTTTTAGAATGATTTTCCCAAGCACAAAAGTGGAAGGGGAGCTCTGCCGCTCTCGGTCGCGGTCGCGGCACCCCGGCCTGCACACGCTGCGCCCCTTTCCCTCCTCCCGGCTGCAGGGCGAGGGCCCTGTCCCCAAAACACCAACCAGGCCCCTGGCCCGTGCCCAGCCAGCCCGAAGTGGCCAGTAAATGCTCAGCGCGAGGAGGGTCACACGCAGGGCTGAGGGCAGTGGGCACGCAGGCAGGGCTGCTCTCCAGCCGAGCTAAGCCAACGGCGACTCCAGCAGGCGGGGGCGCGGGGGAGGGGGGGACCCGGGCTCCCGCTCCAAGTCCCCCTTCCGCACCAGCGGCCATCTGCAAACCGCCGGGGAGGGGGCGGCCGGGCCGCGAAGACTCCCCGCCAGTGTTTAAAGGTCTGGGCAAAAGGAAGGAGCGAGGGTCAAGGGCGCTCCCGAAGGTCACGGCAGCGCGCCGCGCGGGGTCGGCGGGGTGGGGGGTGGGGGGTGGCGGGGACCCGAGCGCGCAAGCCGGGGAGCCACCCCGGCGAGGCCGGGCGGGGACGCGTGGTCCCGGCAGAGCTCGGGGACGCGCGCGCGCAGGGCCCGGAGGGGGCGGGGACGCGGGGGCCGCTGGCGCGAGGCGGGGAGCCACCCCAACGGGGCGCGGGGACGCCTGCGCGCGGGGACGCGTGGCCCCGGCGGGGCTCGGGGACGCCTGCGCGGCTGCAGGCCGGCGGCCCGCGCACTCACCCTCCTTGGCCTTCTTCTTCCTCGCCAGCGTGCCGCCGAGCTTGCCCAGGAACGACTCGTCCTTCTTCATCCTGTGGGGCCGCGGGGTGGGCGAGCGCAGCGGCGCGGAGGACATGGGCGGCGCGGGGGACAGCGGCGGGCGCAGCGCGTGTGGGAGCCGCCCGGGTCGCCGCCGCCGCCCGCTCGGCCGCCCGGGGAGGGGCCCGCAGGGCGCGGCCCCAGCGCCCGCCCCCGCCCCGCGCCCGCCCCCGGCCCTGGAGCCGCCGCCGCCGAGGTTCGCGCCGTCCCGGCTCTGCCACTTCCAGCACCACCACCCCCGGGACCGCGCGTCCGCTCCCCTCCGAGAAGTGAAGGGGCTCGGTCCCGAGGGCCGCGTGGGACCGACCGCGGGCTCCCTGCGACCTTTCGTCCTACACGTTTGAGCCCTGCGCCCGCGGGCTCCGGTGATGGTGCCAAGGCTCCTGCGAGGAGGAGCGCAACGACGTGCGTCAAAGAACCGCAGGGACGGGTCATTTCACTCTGTTGAGCTTCTGCCCAGAACCCGGCCTAGGGCCGGGGGAACCCCCGTGAACGGTCCCCGCCCTTAAGAAGCGGCGGTGTGGTGGGCCCCGCCGGCCCCTGGGCGCCCTCCGAACACCTTGCCCGGTCCCAGGGGAGCTCGGGGTGTTTTCCAAGAGGCCATGTGAAGGCCCAGGAGTTGGGGCTGGCCCGGATTCAGGGGCAAGTGTTCAGGCAGAGAGAAGAGGGCAACCAGAAGGGACAGGGCCCAGGCTCCAGGGAGGGCAGAAGGGAAAAGAGGGCCGGCCGGGCCTTGCAAATGCTGGAAGCCGAGCAGAGAAAGGATTTTCGGGTTGGGATGATGTGATCAGATTTGGGTCTACCTATTTGACTATGGCAGACACCAGGACCGTGGAGTGGAGGGGTAAGGGGGGAGCCTGCGGTAACAATTCGAGGCCCTGGGTGACTTAGGAGGGAGGTGAACAGATCCCAGGAGATGAAAGTGGAATGAGCCCCACACTAGGAGTCCAAAGAATTAAGGCTGTTTCCCACTGGGCCACGGCTGAGGGGTGAGGTCAGGCTGAGACTGGGGGTCCCCTGGGAAGGGCAGGAGAGTCTGGCTCCCAAATGTGGCTCAAGGCTGTTCTCCTCTGTGCCCGCTCAGTGCCCGCCACACTAACTCCTTCCGCACCGTTCAGCAAAGGTCAGTGCCGCCCAGTGGGTGCCAAGCCCTGCCCTCCCGTTGGGAGGGCGCAGACCACAGGGACAAAGACTTGTCCTCCAGGACAGCACACACAACCTGCAGTGACCCAAGACTCACGGGCCATGCAGTTAGGAACGCAGTGAAGTGGGGGAGAGGAGGCTTGCGGGGGTAGAGCCATCTGACCTAGGGGGGGTAAATCACCCTCTGCCTTTGTGCAGTAAAGGGAGAGAAGACTCAGCAGGCAGAGGGGAGAGGGATGGGGAGAGAAGGCTGAGTAAAGACAGGCACCCGGGGGTGTAAAGTGACAAGAAAAAAAGGCACGTGGCCTGGTGTGGTTTGAGCATCTGGGGTGGGGAAGAACAAGATCATGCCCCATTCAGAGCGCCCCAAGACTCTGAGAGGGTCTGAACAGACCCCTGACCTGTTGGATTGATGCCGAGGGTGGATGGAAGCAAAAGCCAGGGCCAGAGAGCAATTCAGAAGCTCCTGAAACAGGCCAGCCCCGAGTCTCCAAGGCCAAGTACCAAAGTGGTACCAGAGGGAAGGGACAGACAACAGTGAGCTTTGAGGGTTGCAAACCACAACATTTGGAAAATATTTGGATGCCGGCGTCAGGGACAATGGAGGGCCAGAGGTCTCTGCGGCTTTGGAAGGCCCCACTGGGGGTGTCTCTAGCGAGACTGGAGAAACAGAAAGGTTGCGAATAGGGTTCTTGACATCCCAGTGGCACAGTTCGGCTAGACAGTGCTCTCGATCCTGGAGGGATGCTGTCATCGAAGGCGGGGGTCTCTGGCCCCTTTGAGAAGCTGATGCACAGAACCAACAGTTTAAAGAAGGGCACACGTGAGATGTCCCACACTGCCTGGGGAGGCCCACAGACACCCTCTCCCTCCGGCTGCCCTCAGCACAGACACAGGCCCCGGGGGAGTAGAAAGGTAGCGTGGGAAGGAAAACAGAGCAGAGCCATGCTCCTGGGCCCCCAGAACTGGCGGCCGAGGGACAGTCCTGTGCCCGTCCCCACCAGTAATCAGTTGTTTGAATAGTTCATCAGTGCGTCCACCTTTCCAGCAAATGCACAAAACTTACAATCTTCCCTTTTTAACTGCTCCTATGAACAGCACAGAGACGTGCAGAATCCTACTTTTAAAAAAAATCATCACACCATGAACGAATTTCTCTAGAACACACCTGACGATGCCCGCCTGTTTCGAGCAGGACTACTCACGACAGCCAAGTGATTCCTAGCTCCTCGAGGAACTCCCCTGGGCCTTACGTGACCGTGGTGTTCCTGGCATGTTGTAGAAACCCTTTGTATAGAAACGCGATCATATATTACTGAGAAATCCCTGCAAAGCAACGATTTCTCGGTTAAGTTTATAATCGCTCCCTTTTCTGCAGAGCGACGACGTGGGCATTCACACACGCTGTCTGTCCCTCGCACGTTCTGGGCTGGAGAAGGGAATCTTATTAAAAGCAGCTTTGAAGATTATCTTAAGTTACTGTGTGAGGTGCAACGGCTTGTCTCGTGTGCATCTCAGATAGCAAGTCAAGCACTGACTTGATGGCTGTGGACTGATTTATATATTTTTTCAGGGCTGGATGGAGGAGGGACAATGATACAACGCCCCCCCTACCCTCCAAATTCTCCTCGCTTCCTGGCCTGGCTCCTGGGGATTTTATACAGTGGTCCCTCCACGGTCGTCTAACCAAAACGACTTTCCAAATCGGTTTATAGAGCAGCAAACATCAATATTCCCTTGAAGATTAGAAAGTGTTGGTTTTTAATTAAAAAGAGAATTTTATCAAGAAGCTGAAGTGTGACCTTCGCTCCCGTCCTCATCAACTCCGTCTTCCACGTCCTGGCACGTTACAGAAGGATAGCGCCCACCGTCGCTCTGCGCACACTTTGCATTGGGGAATAATTAGGAAAATCAGATCATGGGCAGCTGCCTCTGTAGAAGAAAACCATCTGATTTTGCGTTTGAAGTGTGGCTGCCGAAAAGGCCAGTCCCTTATACGCTTAATGAAGGACAAGGAACAAACATTTCACGAGCGCGCGCCGTAATTCCTGGCCGCGCACTGAGCCCCACGCTGCGTGCCCTCGATCAACCCAATCACGCGCATTCCTGCCGAATTTGCTATCTTTCCCGTAAATGGACAGGCACGCTGGGCAACGCACGCAGATGTAATCTGTCCTAACAACAAAGAGCTTTAAAAGTAACAAGTTAGAAGAATGCAGAAAGTGGTTGGTATGTTTGTATGATGCAATACTACTGAGCGATCAAAAAGAGTGACCAAGGGGACGTATCTTAAAAATGTCATGTGGAGAGGCCAGAGTACACACGGGGTGCAGCCATGTGTTTGAAGTTCAAAAACGGGTGACCTTCTTCCCATGCTGAGACCGGCTCCCCCCTTAGCGGGGGCGCTTACCTGGGTATGGGCACCAGGAAGCGCTGGGGGATGCAAATGGTCCATGAGTTGGCCTGGGTGGTAGTCACTCGGGTGTAGACCTGTCTGCGGAGCATTTGCGCATTTCCCTGTATGTCCGTGACACCTCTTTAAAGTCTTGGGGAGAAGAAAGTAAATAGGGGCGCCTGGGTGGCTCAGTGGGTTAAGCCTCTGCCTTCCGCTCAGGTCATGATCCCAGGGTCGTGGGATCGAGTCCCATATAGGGCTCTCTGCTAGACAGGGAGCCTGCTTCCCCCCTCCTCTCTGCCTGCCTCTCTGCCTACTTGTGATCTCTGCCTGTCAAGTAAATAAATAAAATCTTTAAAAAAAACAAAAAAGAAAGAAAAAGTAAAGAAATGTTACTTCTCGGCAGGATGATTTGAGTTCTTTACCTTGCCAGCTTTGGGGTCTGTGCCTTATCAATGTGCCTCTTATGGCCTGAAGCTCTGTAAGCACATAGAGAAGGTTTTGAAGCTGCTTTCTTTCTCCGATTTCAAAAGAAGTGATGTCTTTCAGAAAAAAATAAAAAAACAAAACAGCCCTTAGTTCTTGGGGAGAGGATAGGGAGCTCATCTTCGGGTGCGGACAGAGTCTGTGAAATGATTCCGTGAGTTGCTCATTTTCAAACCTCCGACAGCTGTGGGAGAGTCAGGAGTGTGTGGCAAAGTGAGGGAAAGAATGAATTCAGTGATGAGGAAGCACCGTATTTCCCCCCCCAGGTGTTGCTCTGGGTGCGATCTTACCGCACACGGGGCAGCACTTCCAAACTCGCTGTGCTCATCGCGTCTAAAGTCGTCTTGTGGACGATGCTATTTAGTTTGCTCCTGGAGCAGCCTGGCAGGAGACTGACATGTGATTTGCACCGTAGCTGCTAGGAGCGTGAAAAGATGACCACACTTGCCTGGAATTTAAAAAATTGTGGCGGTAACCCTTTCTCCCATACCACATGCGAGCAAAACATGAATCACGGACGGCCGTGATCAGCAGCTGCTTACTCGGTGATTTTGGAAACATCAGCAAACTTTGAGACAAGGGAAGTTTTGGGTTTCCATTTATTAGCAACTCCTCTGAGTTGTCAGTTTGCATAGTAGGCAAATCAAACTACACATACTCTTTGTTCCTAAAAAAGTTTTATAGATGAGGGTGAGACGTTGGCACCAAGTTATTGATTCCTTCCATGGAGGAGAATTGGTGAAGTCCTCTAAGAGATTATGTCCCCAAGACTTCCCCCCAAGCTTTTAGAGTACAAAATCCTTGAAAAATGCCGTTACCTTTTATATGGCTGGGAGAGCAGAGGCAGGGCCTGTTAGACATTCACATCTTAGTCTGAATTCCTTTCACGATTAATTTGCTATCTATGTATCACCTGCTGGCACAATAAAAGGCTTTGCTATCCTCCTCCCACCCATCTTGGGAGCAGTGAGGAAATGAGAGCTGTGCTTTGGGTGATGGGCAGGATGATGAAGGGAGGGTGGGGCACTCTGGCGCAGTAAGCCTTCTCCAGGCAGCTGGAGGAAGCAGACGCGACCACCACAGCCCATCCTGAGGACATCACTGGAGCCGGGAAAGAGGGTGGTGCCATGCAGGGGTCTGTAAGTGGCCAGTCCATGGACATGTTCAACTTTGCAGGCCATACAGCCTGTCACGACTGCTCAGCTTTGCTGTTTCAGCCTGAAAGCAGCCACAGACAATAAACACATCTGCAGGCGAGTGTGGCTGTGTGCCAATAAAACTTTATTTGTGGGCACAGAAATTTACATTTCACATCACTTTCACTTGTCACAAAAGAGTCTTCTTTTGATCTTTTTTTTTCCAAAACACTTAAAATGTAAACCATTTCTTTGCTCACAGGCCATCCAAAGACAGGCATAGGGCCAGACTTCAGAGCCGACTGTGCGAAAACTGAATTTCGCTTTACCGCACATTTTGCCAGAAAGCCCTAGCAGCAGTAACGAGGATGGGACCACCAAAAATCAGCGTTTAGAAGCTGACCGGGATTCAGATCCTGTTGTTTCGAACTCGGAGGAAGTAAGTCTACAAAATCCTTCCTTGCGTTCGAAATGCATTATTACCACAGCCCTTCCAAGAGTGGGTTGGTAACAATCCCACTTCTTATGTATCTTTTTCTATAAAACTCTCTGTACAATTATGTAAGGTAGAAGGACATTGCGACATGGCTTGCCTTTTTGGAAAACAGGAACCACCAAAATGTGCATCTCTGATTATGTAAATCATGGTTATGAACAGGGAGGAGCTGTCTTCCTGGTGTGTGTGTGTGTGTGTGTGTGTGTCCATGGTGTGGCGTTAAGAGGAAAAGCAGCATTCCAGGCCTTGTGAAACACTGCAAAGGACCCAAACACCTGCCCAGTGGCGCTTACACTCTAATGGCCAGGGAATCAAATTAGCATATGGAAAGCCCACATACGTGTGTGTGCATTTTACATACATGTGTGCAGACATGCATGCATTTTAGGTATAAATAAGCCTGTTTGGAAGCTCACCTTTTAATCTCCAAATACTCTGTCAAAGGGGGAACGACTGATGGGAACTTTGCTTTTCTACCCGGCAGTACGTAAAAACAACAAATTGATGTTTATGTAGAGCGAGGAGAACTAATTTGAGGACTAATTAGAACATGTCTTGATTGAGAAAGCGGGTCTTCAGGCGGAGAATGAGCCGCCTGTTCAAAACAGGGCCATTCACTAGCCAATCGTTCAAGCTCTCCGCTCGCAAGGTCAAGTGTGTTCCCGGATTATGCACCTGCCACGCCTCCTGCGGTTCGTGGCTGAGCGCGGTGGGAGCTGAACAGCTGGGAGCAAATGAGGCTCTTGAATCGGGAGCGTGTTAGAACGTGGAGCTCCACTCTGTGTGGCAAGGGATCTTAAGACGGTCAAACTTCTGAATTGAGGGAAATCGGGAAGATGGGAGGCTTGAAAATTCGATTCAGCCTGTAGCGCTAGTTAAATGTTTACGTATAAGGAGATATTAAATTATGGATCTTAATATTTTTCCCAGAAGCGCCAGGTGGGCAGCAGAGCACGGGCCCTTGAACTCGGGGTTCATGAGGTACAGAGTCTATCCTGTGCAAACATTTTTCGACAAGGGAACATGGTCGTTTTCGTGGAATCTGAAAGAAAAATGCAAAACGAGTGTCATTGCTCTAGTAGCATTGCCCAGAGTAGATATTCGGTGAATCAGTGATGAGTCCCAGAAGCCTGTCTCTGAAGGCGGAAACAACCCAGCGACCCACCGGCCAGTGACTGGAGACACACAGCGTGGTCGATCCAGTGTATACATGAGATGCAGACACATGCCACGACACGGATGAACCCCGAGGACATTGTGCTCCGTGAAATGAGCCCGACACAAAAGGACAAGCCCTGTGTGCTTCCACTCCTGTTGAGTCCCCAGGGGAGTCACCGTCAGAGAGATGAAAGGTGGAACGGTGGTCACCAGGGCCTGCGGGAGGGGGTTGGGGACCGACAGTTGAGCGGGGACAGAGTTTCGGTTTTGGAGGATCAAGACAGTTGGTGGTGACAGGTGCACAACGCTCTGGATGGACTCAAGGCCACTGAACGGCACACTTTTACATGGTTGCAATTATAAGTCGTAGCTTATATATTTTTTACCATATATATATATTTTGTAAATCTTGGGCCTAAGACCTGAAGGAAATCAAGCCCTGAAAGTAAAGGTAATTTAAGACACTGAAAAGGACGGCCTTGGGGTGTGGGTGAGACTAAGGCTTTCCTGCGGAGGGAGGTGACAGGAAGGTGAGACAGAGCTGACAAGGAAGGAAGAACCGGGAGTGACAGTCCCCGGGAGGCGGCAGAGGGTTGGCCCTTGGCAAAGAAAGAGCAGAAGATGGGTGCACCAGCGACCACGACCGGAGAGGGACGGAGGTGGGGAAGGCCACAGAAATGAGGCCTGCAGTGGTGGTGGTAGAAGGAGCCATGGACGGGCCCTCCCGGCTAACTTACAGAGCAAGGCCGGGGAGAACCACCGCCCCCCTTAGGCGAAGTCGCTGCAGCTCACCAGGGTACTGCAGTTGTCCCATCAGGGCCTTCTGCCCGCCGACTCGCCTGTGCTCCCTGCCACCCCCCCTCACGGGCACCATCGTCTCTGCCTTTCAGCCCACATCGGAGCCTTGCACCCACCAGGAACTCAGTGCTTGCTGAATGAATGAATGAATGAATTTAAGGCAAATGATCGATGACAGCAGGTTCGGCCACTTGGGGTGACAGGGTTGTCTGCTCCCAGGCAGAAGAGCTTTTATTGATTGGGGCAAATTAAGGTTCCTCCTCATACACTCGGCCCCAGTGACAGGTTCAGTGACGAAGGACACAGGAGAGGACAGCGTGACATGGAAATGGCAGGAACAAAGCTTCACTGTCACCAGCCCCATTCCGGGGTCCTCTGCTACGCGGGGCATGGGGGCGCACCAGCGCCTATGTGCCGTGGGGGAGTCGGCTTCTGGTCCCAGAGCCCAGTGATGGCGGTTGAAACTTCCTAGAACTTCTTGGCCGGTCCACAAGGCCCATGCGGGTCACCTGGGAGATTCGGGAAGCGCAGGTCCCGGCGGAGGGGGGCGGGGCTGGGCCCGAGACTCTGCAGAGCGGGCAGAGCAGTGCCCAAGGGAGACTGCACTTGTCTGGAGGGCGGCTGGGAGGCCTGCCTGCCGTCCTTGGTGAACTCGCCCAGCCCCCTGGGGCAGGGATGTGGATGTCGCCTGGGGCTTCTGTCCGCAGACCCACGACCCTGCCTGGAGCCTGTCAGCTCTGCCTCCTCCACATGTCTCTCGCTGCCCCCCACCCCGCGAAAGCCTGCGTTCGCACCTCACCATCTCCCGCCTGGCCCCAGGTAAGACCTCACACCCAGTAAAACCCAGTCTCACCACCGCCATACCCGCCTTCATCCGTCATGGCTTGGCCTGGTGCGCCAGGCCCCCACGATCTTGTCTCCCGACTCCCCGCTGCCAGTAGTGCGGCCTTCCAGAATCATCCAGGCTCCCACCGCCACCAGTGGCCCCGCTTGCCAGCTGTCTGATCTGGAGGCCACGCTGATGAAAGGGTCCCGTGCACCCCCACATCTACCGACCCTCTTGGGTCTGTTTGGGGTCAAACAGATGCCACGGCTCTCCAGCCCGCCCTGCATTTCGTTCCCGAGGTCTCTGTTCCAAGGAGACTTTAATCACCAGACAATACACACCTTCCCTGTTTTACCCAAGTTTTCCTTTTAAAGTCATCTTTGGGAAGCCTGCCAGGTGACAGCGGTCAACATCACGGCTGGGGGCATGTCCCAGGATATAGGACAGGAAGGGGACTTGACCTCTGTGGTCTGTCTCCCCAGTCTACCTGCCCAGCGCTCCTTGAAAATGTCAGGGTGGCCAAAGCAAGGCAAGTCTGGGAAACTGTCACAGCCAGGAAGAGCCCAAGGGGACGGGATGGCTCAGTGTAACGGGGGATACTGGATGGGGTCCTGGGCCGGAAAAGGACGTGAAGAAGTAACTAAGGAAATCTGAATAGAGATTTTTAGTTAAAAACAATATATTAACTAATTAATTGGTTCCTTAATTGTAGCAAAGGTACTCAGACCAACAGAAACCGTTAATAATAGAAGCTGGGCGTGGGGTAAGTGGGAACTCTGCATGATCTTTCACATTCATCTATAAATCGAAAACTGTAAAATGGAAAGTTTATTTTAAAAATATCACCATTGATTTTTAAAGAGCTGTGGTGTTTTTTCACCTTTATTGCAAATAAAGATTATTGCAAAGCTCCTGAGGAGGTCAGCCGGGGGATGTGTTATGAGTGAGATGCAGCACCAAGATCCTTTTTGAATCCATCATCTATTTTTAGAATCCTTTGGGCCAATGGTGCCTCATCTTCCTTAAAATTCATTTCAGAATGCTTAACCCTTTTGCCCGTTCTGGCTGAGTCAGAAGACGGGGGCAGCATCAGCTCAGCAAGGGGAAACTGAGGGGAGCCCAGGGAGCTGCCACGTGCAAGGTCAAGAGGGTCACCCCCCCCCCAGCTTCCTGCAACAAACCCGCCGGCCGGCGCCTTTCCACGGGCGCCCAAAGCCGGCAGGGGGCGTCTTAGCCCCGGGACGCATTCTCTCTCCATGCCTTTGGCTCTGCCACTCCGTGACCGAGAGAGACGCCCAGGGCAATATCGAGCTTGATTGTGGTTTTGTTTGTTTGGGGTTTTTTTGGTTACCAAGGCCCAGCAAAGTGGGGGGACTCATTTACTTCTGTTCCCTGAGGGGAGAATGACATACAAAGAGATAAGCCCCTTTCCAGACGCTGAGGGCCGGGAAGGACTGTGAGTCAGGAGGAGTTTCCCAAGAAACAGATCGAATACATTCGAATTGGAGGCACCTGGCCCAGCCCTCGCACCTGCGCGTGCAATGTGTGAGTGAGTGAACAGGAGTGACAGGAGAGAGGTTTCCAGACCGCTTAGGCTCCGACTCCTAGGCCGTGCTCTTCCAGTCTGAGCCAGGTTGCTGTTCCCACGCTTGTGCAGAGAAGCAGGGGGAGGCTGTGTTCAGACAGAGAGGCACCGAGGCCCTGGGGCAGCACTGAGCCCGCAGGGGTGGGAAGGCAGGGCAGACTGGGGTGGTTCTTGCCGGCGGGGCGGCTCTGGCTGGTTCCTGTGGGTGCCCGGTGCCCAGGCGTCTGGATCACTGCTTAGGGATGAACCCTGCTTTAACCTTTACCCGCCATGGTAACGTCCCGGGAAATTCCAGGCCTCCCTCCACTCTGCACTTCCTCCCAGAGAGGATAGCATGTCAGTTTCCATCCCTCATGCTCAATGCCAAGGCCATACCGTGGTCTCTATTGTTCTAATATTTCTAGCAGCAGCTCTGTCTGCTTAGTATTTCAGAGAAATTACACTTCAATGAGCGGTAATTTCTGGGTATGATAATAAGATTGAAGCAATTGTCTCTGGGTCTCTGACCCCATATAAGGAGGTCACCTTCTCTTCCGCAGTGATGGATGGCTGCGGGCTTGCTATTCTCGCAACCATCCCAAGTCAGTGATTCTAATTGACCGGCGCATCTATCTAGTGATAAATGTAGGAAACGCTTCCTCCATTAGAAACTAATTGATTGAAAAGGGGAAGAAAAAAATAGAAATAAAAACCGGGCAGAGAGGCTGTAATTTTCAGCTTGTCCAGAGTCACAGAATATGTTTTCTTTTCCAAAACTGATTACTATCTATTTTCCCAGCCAGATAATGCTGAATCTTCTACACGAACGCTCTTTGTTCTTAAAGTTATCTAATGATTTGGCAAAGGAATCCAGTAATTCACTTGTCACAAAGACGCCACGTAGAAAGTCACAACTCAGGCATGGGGACAAGATGTCCGGATGACCGTTAGCCCCACTCCAGCAAAGCATGGTTCATTTGCCAAGCCGGGACAGCTGGCTTGACCCCGGGAGAGCAGGGCTGGGACAGCTTCCCACAGCTCAGGTCTCAAACTGGAGCATCTAAGTGTGGACGTTAAGACGTGTACATTTCACTCCAATTTCATACTGTTGTGTTTTCTCTTTACGGCACTTCTAGGAAATACCAATACAGAAAAGACTCCCATTTTCTCCCTGCTCACGCACTGTCCTCTGGGTCACATCTACAGCCCAAGGCAGAGCCCACCAGCCTCCCCTCCCCTTCCCCCCACCCGGCCCCCTCCCATACCAACTCCACCCCAACCCAACCGGGGCTTCCGTCTTTAGCTCCAATGGTGCACCAAGCCCTTTACATCCATTTCCTGCTACACGGTTTCCACCACAAGAGCAGTCTGAGGGCAGGGAGGTGACATGACTTCCATCTGATGCTAAGAGGGTTTGTCATTCCCAGCTGTCCCTCCTCTTCAGGTCCTTCTGGAGGCGCTCACGTTCCTGGCGTCCCCAGCATTAGGCTACAGCTACCACCATGCTGTCTGGGGAGGACCCCGCAGCCTGAAGTCACCGGCTTCCGACCGTGAGAGATGGGTGGTTCTCAGTGCGTGGTCCACGGGCCCCTGGCGGTCCCTGAGACTTCCAGGGTCTGTGAGGTCAAACGGATTTTCATACGACCAAGATATTACTGAGTGACTTGGCTCACGGGGACATTGGCTGGTGTCCGTGTTGCTGTGGATATCAGTGCCGGAGCCCGTGGAGGGCGCCTCCTAGCGGTCACTGTGCTCCTGCCCGTGCGCGCCAAGCAACACGGTTAGGCTCACTGGATGGCGGGTTCCCTTAGAGCTCAGCCTAGTCCTTCTGCGTGAGGACACAGGAGCACGCCGAGAGCTTGCACGTGTAGGCTCGTCCGCTCGGGGAACACACTATGGGGCTGGGGCTCGGGCAGGACCAGCCGCACCGTGACTTGAAGGAGCGACGGACCGACGGGTGACTCGGGCTTGGGTTTCTGGTGGACATTTCCTTGAAGATGAATGAAGGGGGTTTCCTCCGGGAAAGCAGCTGACAGTTGTTGGCTGTCTGTGAGGACGCGAGAGCGTCCACGTGAGAACTGGCACGTGGGGGAACTTGTAGCTTCACAACACGTGGGGGTTTTCGGAGGAAAGCAGGAGTGACATTAGTACGTGTGATCTCGGGGCGCCTGGGGGGCTCAGTGGGTGAAGCCTCTGCCTTCGGCTCAGGTCATGATCTCAGGGTCCTGGGATCGAGCCCCGCATCGGGCTCTCTGCTCCAGGGGGAGCCTGCTTCCTCCTCTCTCCCTGCCTGCCTCTCTTGCCTACTTGTGATCTCTGTCAAATAAATAAATAAAATCTTTTAAAAATTGCACGTGATCTTTTTATTTCATGCGATCATGACACGGGCCAGTATTTGGATGATTTGCTTAACTTGGTGAACCAGGATTTCCCAGAGCACCAGGGCATGGCGTTGTCATAAAATCACGCCTGGGGAGAAAAGATCCAGTCACGGCGCTGGGTGAACTCGTGGATTTAGTGTATCTGTGGGAAGTTAAGAAAAGTCACTGAGGTGTTTGCTTCCAAACGGCTACTAATCTGTAAAAACCTGCCACCTGCTGAGTTTTGGTGAAATACCAAAGAATCGTGACAGTACCCCGAGAAGGCTATTAGAATCCTGTCCTCTTTTCCAGACACCTACCCGCAGGGGGATGGATTCCCCTCACGGCCTTTCCACGACCTCACCCACAAGGCACTGAATGCAGAGGCTGGCGTGAGAATCCCCGTTTTGAAGACAGACACTCCAGGGATTTGCAGCATTGCTAAACGATGCCACTCGCCTCACCAAATCTCTTCTGGAAATACATTCTTCATAAAGTGTTATTTATGTTAGCAAGGAAGGTGTTTCTTTTTTATTTTGTTTTTAATGTGTTTGTGAATTTTTTAAGTGGGCTCCACGCTGAGTGTGGGTTTGAACTCATGACCCTCCCAGGCACTCCTGGTATGTTATTGTTAAAGGAAATAATGTGTTTTTAAAATTCTCAATTTCCAGGGACGCCTGCGTGGCCCTGTTGGTTGAGCGCCTGACTCTTGATTTCGGCTCAGGTCATGATCTTGGGGTCCTGGGATCGAGCCCTGTGTCAGGCACAAAGCTCAGGGAGGAGTCAGACTGAGAGTCTCTCTCTCCCTCCCCTTGCTTAAAAGTGTCCTCTCTCTCTCTAAAATAGATACATAAACCTTTAAAAAAGTAAAACAAAATTCTGAGTTTCCATACCCCGTGTGTTAAGTATTAGTATCCACCACATGAACAAAATCTCTCTGAGGCTCCTCCACAGTTTTTGACGGTGCAAAGGGGTCCTGAGACCAACCAGTTTGAGAACTGCTGTTAGACTTAACAATCATCCAGCAAGATCAGTGCAAAAGAAAAAAAAAAAAAAGACACAAAGGAATTTATGTGCCGTTCCCGGGGCTCCCATTTTGGATGCTGTGAACGAGCTTTCAGTGGTTACACGGTGCAGCTCGTCGGCTGTGTCCCCACCTGGGAGTGGGAACTGATGGCTTTAGAGATGTCTGCGAGCGTCATGCCTAGTACAGAAGAAGCCGGATCTGGCTAGCCGCAGAGCTGAACGGCAAGGGAGTGCCTACTGTCCGCTCCTTGGACCGACTGCTCAAGAACAGATGACGAGGTCTGTGGTGTGACCCGTGGGCTGGCACTTAGCTGGGGGCAGAGGAAGGACTGGAGAAAACCCACCGGCGGCAGGCAGCCGGCTAGGACTGTGCTCTCTGTTGCAGAGAGATGAACCACCCAAATCTCCTCCTTGACAGAACGCAACCAGAGGCCCGGAGGACAGAAGGGGATTTGGGGAACAGCCTGCACAGCTAGAGCCCGGCCCCGACCTGGGGCTCACCGTCTGTCCACCCTGACAGTTGCCCCCAGAAGACTTGCCTCCTCCCCGGCCCTGCTTCCCCTCCTGATGGGCCAAAGGCAGGAAGCGCAGAGGAGAGACAAGACCTGCATGGGGGAGGCGGGTGGGGGTGTCCAGACACCGGCTGAAGGCCCCGCCCTGCTCCAGCCCTCTGCCACCCTGGGTGTTAGACCCAGTTTTTTAAGGGACGCTGGAGATGTGAATTTTGGGGACGGCCGCCTGATCTTAAATACTTCATTTAAAACCCAGCTCTCCTGGGGCCTGGCTGGCTCAGTGGGTAGAGCATGTGACTCTCGATCTTGGGGTCACGGGTTCAAGCCTCACGATGCGTATGGAGCCTACTTTAGACAAAATAAATATCAAAATAAAATAATAAAGTGTAGCTGTCTGGCTCCCGTTTCTGGGCCTCAGGAATCCTCTCCTCTCTGGGGACCTCTGAACGTAGGCTGTAGTTGAACACATCCAACTGTCCCAAAGATGAGTTTATATGATTTTTTAAAAAAGCAAGCAAACCCACAAACTAAAGAGAATTCTTAGCTGGAGGAGACGCGTGTGTGAGGAAGCCAGGGCCTCTGCTGGAAGCGGCGAAGGGACATGGGACCCGAGGTGCCGGTGCAGAGCCTCCCCGGTGCGGGCTGCCGGCTGTCCCCTGGCCCAGGAACACTGGCACTCGGCAGGGCAGCCTGCTCCCTGGCTGGATTGGCAGCCCCGCGGAGCCGCTGGCCCTGCCCAGTGAGCAGGCTGCCCAGGAAGCTGCCCGTAGAGGTCATTCGCTGTGTGCGCAGACACAAGTTCATGGTAATGGAGGACGCGGCTTTGTCTCCCATGAAAATCGGGCTCCCTGAGGTCAGTCTCCTCCTCACAGAGGGCAGCAGGAGGCCTCCGGGGAAAGCAGCTGCGGTCTCGGTCCGGACACAGAAGTGGGCTTCGTGGCCCGCATGAAACTTACTCCGCTCGGTTCCGGTCCCGGACACGCAGGGAGTCACAGAAAAACGGAGCAGCACGAGGATGCAAAGGCTCCCCGAGGCAGGGCGGTACTCTGGAGGGGTTTGTTAGCTTTTCACGTTTCTTTTCCACCATCGCGGACGGCCTGAAAAATCGCTTCCCGCAACGGAACTCGCCTGGTTTCTGGCCTTTCCTGGGAAGCACTCCGTGAAGCCTTTGCTCATGCTCCCGTCTGCCCACCGAATCCCTCCTGGGAATGGGCAGACGTCCCACTGTCACCCACTTCCACTACCCCTTGCGGAGGGTGTGTGGACGACACCGCCAGGCCTGGCGCGATGTAATGGAGGAGCGGGAGCCGGTGACCGGGGCAGGGCTGCGAGGGAGCTGCAGGCTTTCAAAACTCCCTTCTCGGGCTCTCCACTGGCTCGGGAGACGGAGTCTCACAGGTCACAGTGTCTGAGAGAATTCTTCGGGTTTTACTTAATTTACAGTCTGAACATGACAGTGTTAGGACACGGGCCTCTCATTTTGCCCAAGGCGTGAATGTGAGACTATAAACAATAAAATAACTCAGGGGAAAAAGCGTATTTCCTCACGTTCCCAACTTAGCAAAAAGGCAAAACGGCTGCTTCTTACACATTCTCGCAAAATCTCCATAGTTCCCACAGGAAATGGGGGCAAGACAGTCCCTGGGGAGCCTGAGAGCTTGGCCCGGGGACAACAGGGGGCCTTGGTCTCAAGCGGCTCCTGAAACCCAAGCTCACTTGGCAGAGACAGAAACAAATTGCAGGGAGGACTGCAAGGGACGGAGCTCAGCCCCAGCTCAGAGAGGGAAAAATCCACTAGTAAAACGCTCCTGGGCACCATCTGCAGCCCTGGACGTTTCTCCGGAAGAATTCGAAGTAGGTTTAACTTTCAAAAAAATTTTTTTTTCATGTGACTAATTAAGTATATCCCGAGAATATAACTTTGAGAGATACAAGGTATGTGCAGGGGAGTAACACGCCTTCTAGAGATGTCCGTGTTCTAATTCCTGGAACCTGTGGCCATCACGTAACACGACAAGGGGGAATTGAGGTCACAGACAGACCCGAGGCTGATCTTAAAACAGAGTAGCTGGGCTGGCCAGGAGCGCCCAACGCACTCACAAGGGTCTGAAAACTCACCGGGGAGGCAAGAAGCAGAGAGAGAGAAAGACCGGAAGACAACCTGCAACTGGCTTAGAAAATACAGGACGGGACTGGGAGCCACGGACACGGGCACCCCGGGAGGCCGGAATCGGGGAACGGATTCTCCCCTGGAGCCTCCAGAAGGAACACGGTGGTGCGGACACTGCTTCCTGTGAGGCTCAGTCAGGACCTCGGGCCTCCAGACCACAAGCTGGTTGGTTCCTGTTGTTCTAAGCTCTAGGTTTGGGGTAATTTGAGTAGCGCCAGGCAGCCGGCATACCCATCTCATTAATACTATTACCTCTAGGGATGCCTGGGTGGCTCAGTTGGTTGGACGACTGCCTTGGGCTCAGGTCATGATCCCGGAGACCCGGGATCGAGTCCCGCATCGGGCTCCCAGCTCCACGGGGAGTCTGCTTCTCCCTCTGACCTTCTCCTCGCTCATGCTCTCTCACTGCCTCTCTCTCAAATAAATAAAATCTTTAAAAAAAAAGTACTATTACCTCTAAAGAACACATTTCATCTCTGCCTCAGTGTCCCCAATGCGCCACATGATTCTTCCACACCACCCACGTGCATTTAAAGGGCTCCGGCCCCCCGAACTATGGCTGCGGCACCCACCAGCGTGCTCCCCCTCGCCATCAGCAGAGCCCGTGCCCTCCACCAGCGCCCGGGCTTCCCCTAGGGCTTGGCTGGGGACTTCCAGGGCACGGAAACCAGACGCGGAGGCTCCAGGAGCCTGGGAGGGAACGCAACCGGGGCGCCGTGTGATGGGACCTCCCAGCTGGCCTGTCCACATGGAAGAGCCCGGGGCAACTTCGAATGTCCCCCCTCCACGCGGTCCTCCGGAAAAGCCAGCGTGGGACACAGAGCAGCGGAAAGCAAATCATACCCATGGTGTCTCTGAGTTTGTCTTTAAAATTTATTGGTGTGGTTTCCCACGAGGGCTGCAAAGAACAGCGGG